>CAEGAF010059853.1:0-87750 GCA_903067075.1 Micropoecilia bifurca
CAACCTAAAATAACATTATATTATTATTTTTTTTTTTTTTTTTATATATTTTTAAATATTTTTTTGTGAACTTTTTTTTTTTTTTTTTTTTTTTTTTTAACCAAAAGAACATTTCAAATACATCATTTATAACCTCAATGAATGGAGATCAACTTTTCTCTACCAATGTTCTTTTCCAGCCAGGCATTAAATCAGTAATTGACCCAGGTTAGTGAAACAAAACATTAATAATTTTAACAGGACTTTTAATCATCATTAATCATGGCTAATGAAAACTGTTGTGATTATTTTTTCCACACAAAACCTTCATTTGACCTTCTAGTTTTAAAATCCATGCTTATTAATGAGGTTCATGTTGCGAATTCGCATAGCAATTTACAATACATCAGCATAATACAGTGTCAGACTGAGATTATAGACACAAGATGGCAATTATTACAGATTTTTTTATTCATCGGGCTAAATTATATAAGATGATTGTGACGGTGAACTCGGATATGAATTTCGGTTGAGCCATTTGACATTTAACAATTGAAATATGTTTCCACTCATCTCTATCCTGGAGTCAATACAAAAAAAATTTGTATTGATTTTTATATATTGTCATTTCACTTGAGAAGCTGTCTGAACAGTTTTATACACATTTTCATATAATTTATCAGATCAAGTTGTGATGCACAGAAATTCATATTCAGACTTAACCGAACCACAAGAACATGAAGCGTATTGTGATGGTTTTAGTTACCCAAGAGTCATTTTTTAGGAACTGGTCATGTTATTGTGACTTACAGCAAATATTCTGTAAATCACATGCGTTGGTAAAGGAGCTATGTAGGATGTAGATAATAAGGTGTTCCTTATTACCGTTTTTTAGCATTGTACATTCTTATCATTATAGAAATATTCCAAATAGAATTTATTGTCTTTCTTTCAGCTTCATGTACTGGTCAGACTGGGGCACACAAGCCAAGATAGAGAAGGCTGGGATGAACGGAGTGGATCGGCAGGTTCTGGTGTCTGAAAACATTGAATGGCCCAATGGCATTACTCTGGGTAAGTGGGGACAATAAAACTAGATTAAAAGGGCAATACTGTGCTGAATACACTTTTTTGAGCTTTATATCAAGTTACTTATCAAAAACCTACCTGGAGTGTTGCCTTGATTCTTTCATGCTTGTTTGAAAAATCATTTAATCATTCATATCATATCATATCATATCGTATCATACCATTTAATAAATATGCAAAATGCCTAGGTGAGCCTAGCCCCGCCCTCACAAGGCGCAGTTCTAATGCTTTCAAGTTTTTGCTTCACAGAGCAATCTTGTCCCATCTTGTGAGTCCCCCAATCAGCTCCTTCAGACTAGCCAGCAGCAATTAGCAAACACCTGGTGGAATTGTGTGTCAGCTGAACTTGTTGTACGAGCTACTTTTCAGTGGAAAGCTTGTAAAAACGTTAAAAGGTTTATAAAGGAGGAATATTGTGAACGTAGAGTTTCAGAAAGAGAAAGCTACTTTCTCTTTCTGAAACTCTTTCTGAAAAGGTCATATTTAATATAGAGAGCATTTTTCTAACAACTGAGTTACTTGATTGTGCTATAAAATGGCCCTGTTTGCCTGGAACATGCATAACGCTGCCCCTTTAAGAAAAAATACTTTTGCTTTGAAATGATATTTGAAGCGTTTTGGATCTGTAAATCTCTGTGTTGTGTAACACTGACAATCTGACATTTAAAAGTAATCAATTCCAACCAAAGGGATTTGTCGGTCGGAGTACATGAGGGCTTACCACAGAGACGATCAATTTCTGTTGAGTCTGGGGAAAGCCCTCCCTCCGTCCCTCCTCCTTTTTCTCCTCCTTATTCTTCTCCTCCTCCTAATGTGTGTCTGTGTTGCTCCCCAGACGTAGCCAACCGGCGCCTCTACTGGGTCGACTCCAAACTGCATCTCATAGCCAGTGTGGACCTGAACGGAGCTCACCGGAGAACACACATGTCCTCTGCAGAGAGAGTGGGACACCCCTACGCTCTGGCTGTCTTTGAGGTTTGTGTGTTGCTTCTCAGATTAATTCGCAATTGATTTTAAAGATTTTCTCCTCCCACATTGTATCACATCTTCAAATTTAAAAAAAAAAACTTATAGGAGTGGTGTATTTGAATCCAAATCAATCCATTTAATTCAGCTTATTTCATGCTCAGTTGGTGGGTGTCCATATTTTTAGCCCTTTGTCTCGTCTCCTTGTTGCTTTCATTGGCTTTGCATACCAAATAAGAAGTAGAGATGGAAAGGAGAATACACACTTCTCTCTTTGGTCACCAGCCAAGTCTGTTGTGTGCATGTGATGAATCAAGGCCTTCAGAGGAAATAAATCCAATCAAGACTCTTCATGGCTGTGAGTAAAACCCGCTGTAGTTTTCAGAAGAGTTGCCTCTGCGGCAAATGTAGAATCATCCCTCAGAGGGGTTCCTCCCATGGACCGAGTCTCAGTAAGACTACAGGTAGAGACAAATCTTCTTTACTTTAAAAGGCACATTTGTTGACACCGCTGGTAAAGATATATGAAAGTGTTCAAATGAATTCATCTTTTATTGCAGTAGCATAAACTCGCACAGGAACCCCCCAATCCGTTGAGATATAAACAAGGCGTCGCCTGCGAGCTAGCTCATGCAGTCAATTCAACCCATGATCTTTCACACATTCTGAAGTTTTCCGCTCTAGTTTGGACGGACTGTTTAAGCTGCAAAGCGTATTATGTCCTCCTACTGCCGGTTTTTGCTGGGTTATCTGCAGCTCTGGCACCCCTCTTGGGCTGCAAGGATTGAGACCCTTTCTTCACTTCCTGATATGTGAAATCATGTTCAGGAGGTAGAGATGTGTTTATTACTCCATAATATGAGCATCATGACCAGGGAATGATGAAATCTGGACTCCCTGGACTCTCTGGACTTCTGTGTATCTGACTGTATTGCCGTTTAATGGTTTATTTAAATTAGAGATGCCCTGATGCGAAAATGTGACATTTATATTGCTATTAATATTGCTCTTATGGCTGATAACCAATATTTACCGGTTCTGTATAGGACTTGTGGTCTTTTACCAACGACAAAAGACAAAATCCTGAAATTGCTAAAACCTGACGCCTCTCCATTTTGGTTTACATTTTATGCAGAAGGCAATAGCGCTCAGTGTTTTAATCTTCAGAGGTTTTTGTGTCTTTTCCTTCAGTAGTTCTTTGTGCAGCGCCACCACAGGCAAGGTGGGGGATGACAGGTTATTCAATTATTTTGTGTGAAGCCAAACCACGCTAGCTGAAAATTTAACAAATGCTGCAAATTTGTATATCAGGTGTAAAAATGCCATAAGCTACTATTTATTTTGTTTGTAATATTTAGTAATCAATGACTTTCCCTGGGGTATCAATAAGACTTGAGACAGACAGATGGAAATATTTCTTACAGCCATTTGCCACAAGGCTTGATGGTAAAGGAGATCAAACTAAATCAACCGCAAACTGCACCAAATAGTGCCATCATTTTGTCACCAAGTCTCCATAGGGGCCGTTAAACACTAATTAAATCTTTTCTGTCCTACCATCACAAATGGAAACATGTGGCGTTGCTAAAAGATGGCACTTTTAAGCAATACCCAGTCCAGGTATTTTTAGAGTGCAACAACACAGGAATGTGTGGACGAGCCCCTGGCAACTGCTGATATAGTCAGCCAGACAGAGGCAGTAATGTGATGCGTGCGACAGGCACCACTCAATATTGCTGGGCTGGTGTGTTTCCAGCATCATGAACAAGAGAGTCACCTTGTAGTCACAACAGACCAGAGTGAAGCCAGGCATCGATTATGTCTTGTACTACAGGGAATTTATCATAATTTTACTAAGTACCATCACAGTGCCGACTGAAGCAGGACAATAGAAAATTGGCAGGGTTTTATTTGAAGCAGCCAAAAACAACATTTAAAAAGAGGATGAGGTAATTTAATTTACAATGTTATTTGATTATAAAAGAAAACAGTATATGAGTGGAAAGCAAAGTGATGATGTGCTGTGTTTGACAAACATTGAGCTCCATCGTGTCGGTGTTCATAGTGTACTTTTAAGGAAGCATCGCAAACAAAAGCTTTTGTCAGTGAAACTTGTAGCTTTAAGATAATAAGCTTAAGATTTGTGTGTCTGATTCTATAATTTTGTTTCACTTAATATTTAACAATTAAACCACTTGCTTTGTTTTTACAGCGAAATGTTTACTCTGAAACACAATGTTCAATGTTTTCAGGTAAACAGCAATGGACAGAGTAAACATTGTTGGGTGAAATGTAATTAAATCACTGAGGCTGTTGAATTATACTGCTGTGATGAACTGTTTTGTTCTCAGATCAGGACTCCTGACAACTTGTAGTCTAAGGTGTTATCTGGACCTTTTAATTGGGTTAATTAACTAAAGGTAATTTCAGAGGAATCATATAGCCTCTTATGACTAACAATATTTGCACAAATTCATAAACCAGTCCATAAAACAAAGCAATGTACTTTCTTCTAGATATCAAACAAACATAACCAAAATTAAGTGGCAATGTAAAATATTTAGGTACAAGTTTGGAGTTTTGCAGCGCACTCATTGTGGAGTACCACCTGTTGCTTCGACTAAGAACCAATCATAACCAAAGTAACCTGGGCGCCATAAATGCCCTTGCAGGAAAGATTCATTTCTCTGAATGTAAAACTGTCAGAAAAGCTAAATGAGAACTGAAGGTGAGAAATGAAGATCATAAAATCTGTGTAATCTATCTACAGGCTCTTTCTGGGAATATACTTCCTGTACAACGCTTGTAAAAATGATCTGAACCTTAGGAGTTAGAACTGTGGTTAGAACTTCACCAGCTCTGTGAGTGCAAACATGAGATTAAGACGTATTTGCAAGTAGTGAACTGTGTTTTGGAATTTGCCTCAATTACAATGTTTTGGCTGCTGCCCCGGGGTCACGGTTGCACTGACGAGAACAACTTTTCATTTTTATCGCCCGTGCTGCAGGATCGGATCTACTGGACCGACAGAGACAAGGCAGCAGTTTTTATGGCCAATCGGTTAACTGGTCAGGACATCCAGGCTCTGGCTGAAAACCTGAACGATCCCCATGACATTGTGGTTTTCCACCAGCTCCGACAGCCGCCAGGTGTGTGTTCAGTCTGAGCGAGGCCCGCGGGTGTGTGGAAACGAGCTCATAACCAAACTCAACCACGTTTTCTCTTGGTGCCTAAAAAGTGCTGACCACTTCAGAACAGGCATCCGAAGGATGGAGACAAGGACACATTTGAACCGTGTAAATCCTTGCTGTCTTTATGTTAACCTCATGATCTTTTTGCCTCTCACTCTTCCAGGTCCAGACAGCTGTAATCTGGGCAGTGTAGCCAATGGGGGTTGTGAGTACTTATGCCTTAAAGCACCACAGATCACCGAACATTCTCCCAAATACACTTGTGCGTGTCCAGATGGACAGGACTTGGGGCCTGATATGAGGGGCTGTGTTCCAGGTGAGGGTCTGAGGGGTTGCATGGTTGTATTGGATACAAAAAAGATCCTGCTGTACACATGGCTACCACCTAGAGCAGTGATTCCCCACTGGAGTGGATTCTGCAGAGCTCATGTCAAAAACTATGCTTTTAAAATGTCTCAAATATATGTATCTAAAATAAAGACCTTAAAATGTCTTGAATTAATTAGAAAAAATGTGAGTCAGCCTTAAATATGTTAATCACATGCTTTAAATTTTATGGTGGCAGGAATACTTAATCTCATATATTCTATGTAGTATATTTTTCACTAACTACCTGCTAACATACTCTTGCTAGCATGTTTCTTTGGCACAGTTTTTTGCATCAATCATGGATAATGGCAAATTTATCACCTGCTTTTGTTACAACCCATACCATACCCATACCATACTACGTTCATTCTGTGCAACAAAGCTAGGTATTACTACTATATAAATATACAATTTTCTTTTGTACGTTTCTACCGTGAAACAGGTCTTAAATTTAGTTTGTAATGCTCTTGAAAAGGTCTTAAAAAGTCTTAAATATGAGGTGGTGAAACCTGCAGAAACACTGCTAATGTCAAAGAGATTGTCAACATGCATACTATAAAAACAACAGTTAAATGAGTAGTGATAGTGTGGATTGCAAGCTTGGGGTCTACTGGCGATCTCCAGTCCTCAAGGTCCAACATTTTTCGACTTTTAGATGAAAACTCCTTCAGCATACCCAAATCCAATAACTAGGATATTAGTAGGACTTTTGCAGAGCTTAACTGCATGCAGAGGATATTATTTGGTCTTTTTATTCAGGTGTTTTGGACCAAGGACACAGCTAAGACCTGGAGTTCAACACCCAATGATTTTTTTTTACATCTTAAACTGTGTTTTACATAATCTATGTTCAATGTAGAATAATCCAGTTCTGGGTAGATCTGTCAAAGTTTACATTTTGAACAAGAAAATGTAAACTTTAGATGCAGTCCAGTGAAAAACTGAAATAACCTTTTAGTTTACTACTGATGGGAAAATCTTAAGAGAATATTGACTTCATTGTCAGAAGATGCTAAGGAGGGATTAGCCAGGGATTCTCCCAGTGCTAAGAATATTTTTTTCATTTCAGGACCTACTTCCTTTGTTATGTCAAAATAAAAGTCTCCAACAGATTAAAACACTCACTTTTATATTAACGACTTCTACTAATAGATAAGATCTGGATTGTGGTTGGCAAGTCAGAGTTTTATTTGACGAGGAATATTGTGGTGTGTTATTTCTGTCACACTCAAAATGGTCTTAGCATTGTTTTTATAGATCCTGCTTGCTCAAAAACTGGGAGTATCTCAAGACTTCACAATGTTTTTGTAAACTTGAGTTTAAGTTTTATTTGAAAATCTCTAGATCAAATCTCTAGCTGTGATTTAACTTTTCTTTTAGGAGCGCCGAGGGACGACTTGACAGCGAGATCGCCACCTGCCTTTGGATTTACACCTGACGCCAGAGAAACTGATGCCAGAGGCGTCGCTCCTTCCACAGGAGGAGTCTCGCAGGCAGACGACGTCCCTTACTTGAGTACCGCTCCATCTGCTTCTCCCGAGTTTCTCACGCCACTCAGTACGCTGCAGCCTCTATCCTCACAAGAGTCCGAATCACTGGGCTCCCACTCCACTGCCACGGCCATGGTCATCTCAACCACATCTGCAGGGGACAGCAGTGTCTCCCAACACTGTGAGTGTGCAGTTTTCGATCAGGGCTGAAACGATTAATATAATCAATCGTGATTAATCAATTATCAGAATAATCGTCAGCTATTTTAGTCATTGATTAGTCATCAGTTGGGTTATACATACTCTGGCTACAGCCATCTGCTGAAAGAACAACATACAGGACAGTAATTAGGCTGAAACTATACAAAAAATATACACATTTTAGAATGATACACTTTATCTTTAAATATATGTTGCCCAGAACCCCTCAATTGGCATTTTTAGCTTCACTTGATTCAGGTTCTGTAAAATAAATGAATAAAATCTCCCACTAACTGCTATCCAGTTATTAATCCAAAACAATTAATTAACAGTAGAAAGTATTTTTTTTAGCTGCAGATGCAGACTTTGCTATAAATGATCAAGCGTCAAAAGGAATGCTGTTATTGCATTTTGTTCAATGTTTGTTTTATTTAAAACAAATTATGTCAATTTGTTTTAACTCAAACAAATTTAGCTCATTTACTGTCTTTGTAATATTGTGTAAAAATGGCTGAAGTGGTTACATAAAAAAATGTGTTAAATGTGCCAAATCTTTTATTCAATTAATCGATTAATCAATTAATCATAAAAAATAATCGATTACTACAATAACTGTTAGTTGCAGCCCTAATTGGGATTAAAGAAAACTGTTGAGTTGCATCTACTTCCTGTTGGGAACATGGCTAGCGATCTCATCTTGGCTGTAATGAAGACATTAAAGTGGGGAATCTACAAGCCTCAGCCACCGACGACAGGAATAATTGTCACCTTGAAAATTATGCCGCTCTCCTCATAAAACTGTGCTTTATGTGGGTGGAGATGGTGGGGGGTCGCATATCTGGAAGGAAATTTGTGTAGCAGCATAAACGCTTGCCTCATAAGTGTGTTAGTAAGTACTGCATGTTGAATGCAAATTTTGCTCTAATGCAGTTATACGGAGCCTGTATGTATGAAGGTGCAGAAGGTCGGGGGTGTCTCAAAGTCACACTCTGGCAAATACTGAGCTCTGCATCCTTTACATTCCTTTTTTTTGTTTTTTTCTCCCTCGTCCCCCTTTTCCACTGCTGTCTCTCTTTGTAAAACACTCACGACCATTAACGCATGGTCACCCACTTCTCGCCTCCCTGTTTTATCGCCTCTCTCCTCCACCGTCTCGACCCTTCCTCGACGCACTGCTTATCTCACGCTTTTTATATCTTACCTGCCTTCTTTCTTTTTGTTCTCTTTATCGCGGCTCCCTTTTCAGCCCATAACTCTTACCCCATGTAATTTCTCATTCCTTCTCTCTCCCCAGCCGGTGGCGAGAACTTCGTTCTGGGTGAGAACCTGACGGTGGCCGTTCTGGGCGTTGTCATTCCTATCGGTAAGCTGCATGCAGCCTCTGTTTTCTGTTTGTCTGGTTACAGAAAAACCGTTTGGCCTCATGTACAGAACCTTGCAAAAATATTCAAATCTTTTGGACTTGTTCACATTTTTCTCACATTACATCCTCAAACTTCAATGTTGTCCTATCAGTATTTTATTATATAGATCAATAAGAAGTAGCACCTAACCCAGTGGTTCTTAACCTGGGTTCGATCGAACCCCAGGGGTTCGGTGAGTCGGTCTCAGGGGTTCGGCGGAGCCTCTGCTGCAGTGGTAAAGACACACTTGTGTAAAGTTGTGATGACGCCCTGCTTTGCCATCACTTGCTGCAGAGGATCACGATACATTGCTTAGCCAATCAGAAGATCACGTTACATTGCTTAGCCAATCAGAGGTTCACGTTACATTGCTTAGCCAATCAGAGGATCACGTTACATTGCTTAGCCAATCAGAGGATCACGTTACATTGCTTAGCCAATCAGAGCTGCGGAGGAGCACTGATTGAAGGAGTTCCACTCTCAGCATGGATTTGAACTTGTGTCATTAATTACTTCAGCAAAACTCACAGTTTTTACCAAATTCTATAGTCTAAATCTGCTCCTTAGTCGCATCTTTGCGGAGTTGCTACTGCCTCTAGTGGCGTGGGGTGGTTACACAGCTAATATAATTACATTACTAAAGCAGAATACTGCAAAGTATTTTGTGTGTCGGAGGGGTGGAGTTGTTTGGAATAAGAAGGGTTCGGTGAATGCGCATGTACAACTGGGGGTTTTGGTACCTCAAAAAAGGTTAAGAACCACTGACCTAACCAGAAAATGATATGTAGCATTTAAATTTTTTTGCAAATTAAAAGTCTCCCTCTTCCTGATCAACTCATTCAGACTAGCCAGCAGTGATTAGCAAACACCTAATGGATCTGTATATGTCCTGGACCCATTATACGAGTTACTTCTCACTGCAGTACTGGTAAAAATATTGTCAAAGAGTTAATAGAGGAGTCATGTGATGACCTTCTGAACATGCAGACTTTCTTAAAGACACAGAGACCAAATTTGAAGGTGCTAAATTACTAAGTCAAATTTCTTTTGAGTCATATTTGATATTTAAAGTATTTTATAACAACTGAAGGCAGCAGATTTTCTTGATTGTTCTACAAAATGATTCTGTGTGGCTGGAAAAAACATAATACTCCCCATTTAAAATGTTAGAATACATTTCTTTTCATTGCACTTGAGTCATCTTCCTCTGTAATAATGGCTGAAATTCTTGTAATTCTTCACTAAACGTCATAAACTAAGTCAAATTGGACAGAAGTCATTTGTGCAAGTTTGTTTTTTCGTGCCCAAGATTATTATTTGAATTTCTGTCTGGGCGTAGATCAGGCTGTGTTCAGTGTTAACCTGCTGGAACAGGAACTTCATCCCCAGTTTCAAATCTTTTGCTATTCCTCTGTATTTAGCTCCATCCATGTTCCCTTCAACTCAAACCAGCTTCCTGCTCCTTCAAGAAAAACACACCCACAGCATGATTCTGCCTTCACCATGTTTCACCACAGACACAGTGTGTTCTTATTGCTACATACTGTTAGTTTTCCTCCATACTTACCATAAATATTGATGTTACATACTGTTACATACTGTTAGTTTTCCTCCATACTTACCATAAATATTGATGTTTAATTTTGGTGTCGTCTTAGCAGTTGTGTTGGTCCGTCACATAAAATCCCAATTAAATACACTGGTTTGTAGTGGTGGTATAAAAATGTGAAAATTGTGATGGATATTTATACCTTTGCAAGACTCTGCATATGTACTGTCAACCTGATTTATATGGTTCCTGTTTGTTGAGTCAGTCACACATTTACTTCTGTGCACTGGAGGAATGAATGCTTGTCTACAAGGCCTCCTCTCTGTTCATTTTTTGTGTGTTTGATATTCTTGTCATTTTGCATCATTCACCTTCTTCTGCACTGTTTTGTGGGCGATGCTTTGGCAACCATTTGTTGCTAAAGCATTGTAGTTTTCAAACTTTAATGAGGAGTAATAATAATTGAAGATAAGAAAAAGCAAATACCTTAGAAACTACCTTTAATTGTTAGAATGTCAACGTTCTACCTACTTATGAGTAGTTCATAAACTAAAACACTTGTGGCTCCATCAGAAAGTCTGTGCTGGAAAATATCACACCTCAGACTAAACGTCAGAATATAGTTTGAAAGATTTTTCATAAGACAGAGAATTTGGCTAATAAATAACTAAACTGCTCAGCTAGCCAATACACTAAAAGAGGAAATTCTATTCAATCAGCCATTAGGGATTCAATCATTACTTTACGTCCAGTTCATTGTTACATTTGTAGTCGTAACTCAGGAATTTCAACTTACTAGTTGGAAAAAGTTGGACTTCCTCCTCAGAAAGTGGGAGGAACCCAGACTAACCCTCGTCAGGATTTTTCAGTGTTCCAATATGGCTGCTCCTCGCATCAACAGTAGTAAGCTGTGGTGGAAAACTGTTTAATTTACAAATACACCTGCAAGAGTGCATCTAAAATCAATGGTACCTTTACTGCCTGCAACTCTTAAGTGAAAAAAGTAACAGTGGTCTTTGCTTATGGAGAGTGAAGCAGCTTAAACAAGTACTACTTAGCCATCGCCATGTCGAAGTCCAGACTTCTCCGACTATGTTAACTGGAACACTTTTAACTCAGGTGTGATGTCAAAACCAGCATCACTGCTCTGAAAATACTGGGATGAGAGCCAAATGATTAGCTGCAGGTCTGAGTCATTTAAAGGTGGCTGCATCTGCTTGTCATACAGCTACAGTCTCTGGAAAATAACAGCGAATGAAGCTTTCTTCATTTTAACCCAGAAAGGATTAAAATGGATCCGGCATCCCAAATATTGCTCACTGTTTGCTTAAGCAAAGCCACACAACTTAATTCATTTGCTACACCACATTGTTTTTGTTTTCTTATTTAATTGTGACTAAAAAGAAAAAAGGGAACAAAACATTTATTAATCACAGCTTATTTCCTTTAGAATGACAGACCTGATTTAAATCCGCTAGATATATGGAAAATAATCGTAATTCAGCTAAAAATATGCTAACTAAGCTTAGCATTTACAACAGGCTATAGCGGAAGGTGGAGAGGAGGAGGATGAGCGGCACCACACTGAAAGTGATTGACAGCACTAAGACCCGACTTCGGCCTCTGACAGTTAGCACTGTGAGAAGACAGAGGAGCTCAATTTTACAACAAATATATATAAGAATA
The DNA here is from genome assembly GCA_903067075.1 of Micropoecilia bifurca. Lineage (NCBI taxonomy): Eukaryota > Metazoa > Chordata > Actinopteri > Cyprinodontiformes > Poeciliidae > Micropoecilia > Micropoecilia bifurca. The sequence continues at coordinate 11,924 of CAEGAF010059853.1, forward strand.
TATATATATTTAATAAAAGTTACATACTACAACTTTAAAATAGCAAAATATTTTAATTTCCAATCCAAAAAAGGTATGTCTTCTTTGAAAGTGTCTCAGAGGATCCTTAAAACAAACACTCCCACTCTAAGCTTTAATGAGGATCATTTAGAGTCTGTTTAGTCTGTTTGTGTGACTCATCTTTAGCCTATGCTGCACCATACACACATACACACACACACACAGAGTCTCCATACTGCTCCCTCTTCCCTCTCTGTGCCCCCATCCCGCATGCCTCTTCTTCTCCTCTCTGTGCCCATCATCTCCCACCATGGACTCGTTCTGCCTTGTTAACGCTCCCCCTCCCTTCCCCATGTCCCCTGCCGCTGTGTGTTAAACGCATGCAGTTCCTATCGTTGCCACAGTGGTGTTCGGCCTGGTCTGCGCCGGAGTCTACCTGGCGTGGCGGAACTGGCGCCGCAACTCCACCAAGAGCATGAACTTCGACAACCCGGTCTACCGCAAGACCACCGGCGAGGGCGAGGAGGACGAGATCCACATTGGGAGGACCGACGGCATGGGGCACCACGTCCACCACCACCACACGTACCCCCAAGGGGTCAGCATGGGCGTGGTGGGGGCTGGGGGCGGCACCTGCCCGCAGTTCATCGCCCTGCCTTTGGGGGGCAGCATGCCCGACGCGGGGACTCACTGGTACACAGAGCAGCCCATGCTCTCCACTGCAAAGTGAGGCAAAAGGACCTGCTTCTGGTGCAGCTGGACGCTCAGGCACACGGTGAAGTCAGAATGAACTTGGACTAAATTTACTGAAGGGATGAACGACATATCATAGTTTCATTCAACCACACACACACACATGCACTCACGCGCACAAACACACACACACAGAGCCATGTCATGTCATGTTTCATATAAACCGAGAATGAGAAAGAAAAATTATGGGATGAAATCAGTTTTTTCTCCCCCTAACTCTAACTTTAACTACCCCTAACTCTAACTACCAGAACTCCAGTAGGTTCTGGTAATTAAGTAACCAGGTGGTGCAGACGCGCTCACAACGCTGGAAAATCAAGTCACACTCACCGTTTTTAACTTCAGATGCACAGAACCGTGTGCACCTGAAGCTGCAAAAACAACCAACCAGCTTGAGCGTCCGTTTCGTCCTTGACGTGTTAGTTTGATTTTTGTGTTACTCCTGGTTGGCAGCAGCGCTCTGGGACAGCTACTACAGAAAGAGGAGCTGTTAAACTGGGGCAGCTGGTGGAGACAATCTGTTGGGATCAATCCCAGATGCTGTTTCTGGAGATGCCTGTTGTCGTACACATTTTTTCCTGGATCAGTTTGTCCGGTTCAGAGCTTCATGATGTTGGTTAAACACTGTCAGTTTTGAGTATTTCTCTTATTTAGTGAAGAGAGTTGGAAGAGTCTTCTGTGAGCATAAAGGTGCAAATCTGGCTTCTTCTTCTTCTTCTTCTTTTAGTAGCTTGTTTTAGATGTTAAATGGTCTGAGAAAAGCAATAGGCTGCAGATAGCAGCCAGTTGTGAGGTGTTTTATGGTTGATGGAAATCACTGAGTGATAATGATTTTATTTGACGACCCACTTTTGACTGTGACACACACGCATACACTCCACCTGCCGTGCAGCGGTATCAGATTCCCGTTGTTTTCCAGAGGGGGTGGAGGGGGACAAGGATGAGGTGCAGTTCGCTCTCTGCAAACACAAGCAGCATGCAACCAACCGACATCGCCACCGTTCATTGTTCCATACGAGACTCTCACTCACACACACACGCACTGCACAGTCGGTTCCACCGTCGCTGCCACTGTTATTTGAGTGGACAGTTTGGGACAGGAGGCCCAGCTGGTCTCTGCTTTGGGAGAGAAATAAACCTGTCATATTATGTTACCACAAACGTGAAAAGAAAAATCGGACTCCTATGTAGTGCGGCGTGGCGCCTGATGGTGAACACGTTTCACGCCGGTTTATACAGATCACCTGGAAATTCCCCCGTGTGTGTGCTCATTCAAATGCATGTGTGCCAATTGTTCATCGCACAGCCATATTTGAAACTGTTTTTTGGATGCTATTTGTTGCACAACCCTCTTAGAATGCCTTCTGGTACTGTGTTTCTCATGGAGAAAGAAGGTGTGTGTGTGCGTGTTTGCACGTGTGTTGACCTCTGTGTGTATTGGTGTGCGAGTGTGTGTGTGTCGGCAGAAAAGCTTTGAGGGTGCTTTTGGACTCATTGGGTTGTAAATACCTTTTCATAACGTTTTTTGATAATGTATTGTATAATTATGTAAAAGAAGAGCTGTATATAAGATTTTAGATAAAGTGTTGACACCTATATTAATTTATTTGTATGAAGAAAACACTGTTTTTTCCCTCCCTGATTGTTTAAAGTCAGAGTTATCCACCAAAGTGGTTTGTTTTAGTTGGTGTTTCTTGCTGTGTATCGTTTAGACTCATTTTTGTGTGAAAACCTTTTTTTTCTTAGCCTTTATATAATATTAAGAGGCTCCACACCCTCCACCCAAAAATAATTTTAAAAAATTCCACATTGGTGGAACATTTTTAAGCCCAATGTCAGTGAGAACGTTGCTTTGTATTTATTTGTGCCTTTTTTGTTTACACTTTCATATTAACCTTGTATTTTTTTGTTTTTGTTATTTTTATTTCATGAAAAAAAGTCAGCCAGTTGTTGTATGTCTAATACCGAACTGTACTGAGGACAACTTGGTTCTGTGTTTTATTTTCCATAAATGATTAGTTTAAATATCTCTTTTTCTTGTTATATAAAATCTGACAAACACAAGTCTGCAGTTTCTCTCTTATTTTTTAGTATGTAAGACAATTTCCTTGTCACTTTGTATGAAGAAACATAAAAAGGATTATTATTTTGTGTAACAATGAGTCAAATTAACAGTGGGTTACTCTAAGTTGTACAGTGATCATAATGTAGCAGAAATTAGATCATCCAACAGAATATTCTCAGAATTGATGTTGTTCAATTTAAATTTTGTCACAGGTGTTCATTCAAAATTAACCAGACTCTTTGCCTAAAGTAGCAAATGATACACAACTTTAAATTATGTTCATACATTAAAGATTTTTATGTCTCATGATAAAATGTATTAATCCTCGGTTTGTCATACTGTATTGTGGTTCCTTTATTAAAAGTGAGTAATCAAATTTACAAAAGGTCAGTAAAGTTCTATATCACTGCCACAGGATGCCGGTTTTTTAGGTCTCCATGCTACTGCTTTCAGCCAACATTACTCCTGACTTCACCGGCCACGTTCTGAATCTACATATGAACTCAGAGACTTCAGCATCAAACATCATTTGATACAGATTAATCTCAGAGTTTGTACAGTCAGTACTATCACTAGTAACCTTCGGATGCATTCTAGCTAGTTTGTTTCCTTTTTTCATTCAAGCTTCTCCTTTTTGTTGCTTATTTCACCATTTGGGACATACTTATTCCAAAAGAGAAACCAGATGAATGCCTTTTAAACCCAGTGAGCATAGATACTCAACATACTTATGGCAATGCACCTAATCATCCAGTAACAAATAAATCGCAAGATGCCGCCTGCTGATAAGGTATTGTATATTTTTATTGTGCTTCATTTCTTTTTTCGTTGCAGTAAATCGGTGGCATCCTTAAAACCCATTAGCGTGCGTAAAAAATCTATTCTGCCAGGAATCCCTGTTAACCACTAAAGCCGATTGGTTTTTACAAAACCTGCGCTTTGACTGTAAACCTCTCATTGTAAACCAGTGCTGGCTAAGAAGTGTTTTACTCCCGTCCATTGAGCAAGTGATTCATCAGCAGACAGAAACCCCCGCAGTAGACAAATCCAGTCCATTATCGTTATTAAAGGAAAACGGGGTGAATGCCTTCAGACTCGGCTGCCTTCTTGTTGCAGACCCAGTATGAGAGATATGTGGTATTCACATATATTTAATTTTTTTTGTTTCTTTGGTCGACTGGTGCCTTCAGCGGATGAAAGAGGTGTCACACATGCTCTCTGTAGCACAAAGGCTGAGATGAGCCCCTTTATTCATTGTGACATTAAAGCTTGTTTGGGTGGGGGATGGGAGAACATACCCATGCTGAGGTGCACAGGCTAAGAAGGCCGGCTTAATTTAGTGAATGTGGAGAAATACATGTTACCTTTTCAAAATCCTCTTTTTCAATTGATGGAGCTACACATTTTGAGTAATGGAAAATCTTCCTGTTTCATCTACCTCTCCCTTTTCTTCTGAGGGAGATTTGCTCAGGGTCATTGCAGCAGGGCTCTCCAGTGTGGCTGTGAGAAATCCTCAGGGAAATGAGATGGCTTTCCTCTGTCAGACAGAAATCCTGCGTCTCTTCAGTCTCCCCCGCACTCAATCCCTTTTGTCTTATCTCTCAAACATGAGGCCTTGCATCCCTCTGCAGCCCCGCTGTTCCCACATTAGGTGTGTGAGTCGACCGAATGTACCTGCTTTTCACCTCTGACCTGCAGGTGAATCTCCTTCTCCCTCCTCCCTTCCATGCGGGAATCAGCACAAATCTTTTCACTCTCGAAAAGATTTGAGAAGGATCCCACGTAATCCTTCGGACCTTGTCGTTTTGAACAAGTCAGTTCTGTGTGTCATTGGATTCTGTTGTGTATGATTTTGCTGGGATGGGTTGAAATGGAGGAATTCTGCCACCTGCTGGCCGCATTTCTCAAGCAACACTCATTTCTACAAACCACAGCAGAAACACAGCATTGTATTTGATTTATTGAAGGATATACAGTGTGCAGCTTATTTAACAACTAGAAGGATATGATGTTTGCTTGTATCAGTTGTATCTATTTAGTTTGGATGCAGAGTGCAGAAATATATTTGGAGGCTGCTAAAAACTTCCCTTTAAACATAACAATCAATTTAACATGTTGATTGTTATCAATAAGTCATACTCGTATACAGTAAAACTTTTAAGAATAAATACTTTTTCCATTGCATAGTTTGCAGAGTTAAGCTGCGCAAATATCTGAGAAAACTATAATAATCACACATGAAAACATAAGAAATAAATCATATTAACTGTATAGTGCATCAACAACCACCAGTCATTCCTAGCTGTAAATAACTGATTGTGTCCAGTCTTATTTATCTGACGGCTTCTCATCCAAGGCTAAAGCTAATGGTCATGCAGCAGTTCGGAACATACAAAACACTCTGAGGAAATAAACTGTTTAGTCTCTTTTTAGGTGCCTCAAGCAAAGATGATGATGAACTGGCAGATCGTGAGTTTCCCACTTTCAGAGAGCCCGAGCCTTAGCATGGGCCTGCAAGAGGGCCGCCGTGTCAGCGTGGGAACCCTGCTTGGCAATAGAGAGTGCAGTTTGGCCCCGCTAAGAAAGGAAGTGGAGGGAAAAACACACATTAGCATCACACTGGCATGATAGCAAAACAAATTGAGGTGGTCCTACATTTTGTCAATGTTTGTTGTAGTTTTGACAAAAAAAACCTGTCCTGCAAATGTTGGCAATGTTAGCAACTGTAGACATACTGTAACAGTTTACATCAACTCATCATTTGAGACTTTCCTTTTATTCCTTGTTTTTTTTTTTTTTGGAATACTGGAATACTTTTTATGCCCCTGTAGACATGCTTAGATTAGAAAACCATTTGACAAACATCGAACACACACCTGGCAAACCAGACTAGAGCAGTACTAGTAGAGACTAACGGCAAAGAAAAGCATATAACCCTCTTCTACTGATGAGTTTTTAAAGAGATTTAGCTCGAATAATCAATGAACCTTCAGTATCTTATCAGCGTAGTCTTTTTTTGGTATGCTTTTCCCAAGACACCTTGTCGGGATAACTATTCCTTCTAGTTTTAGATCCGTCCATCTCTCAAAAAAATAGAAGCCAGGAGAAAAAGACAGGGGCAGGTTCATCCGAGTGGATTTCTTTTTAAGACTTGAATTTCCCTGGCAAGGAACAAACATTCGCAACTGTGTGGACAAAGATGTCAGGCTCCTCTGTCTATGGGTGACAATCTGGAAGCCCGAGGCTGGGAAATATTGACACAATGTCCCTTAGGTTGGCCTTACAGACTGGTCATGCTTGCTCTGATGCAGCTAGCAGCGAACGTGCAGGATGTCCTGGCACATTCTCCCCACACGGGGACGAAAACACAGACGGTATCCCTCTTCAAGATGGATGGAATAAAAATCAGACAGGAAGGAAACCCGTAAACCATTTCCTTCCTATCGGTGACTCCTTGATCGGAGCAATCAATCAAGAAGTCTCACAGGCGGCATGTTGTCCTTGAAGTCTTGAGGTCTGACTGCTGACGGTGCCGTACTTTGAGACAAACCTGAACTGGATTTAGCTGTTGGTTGAATCTTACCTTGTCAGTCACGGTCAGGTCACACTGACTTCTTTCTAGCAGCAGTCTGGCAATGTGTGTGTGGCCTCGTTCTGATGCGAACATGAGGGACGTCATTCCCTGGTTGTCCTGGATGTTAGCGTCGGCTCCACAGCTCAGCAACAAGCGGACCATGACGACTCGACCGTGTCTCACCGCCAAGTGCAAAGCTGTCTGGCCTGTCTGTGGTAAGAGAAACAAAAATTAAACATTGAACTCCTCCAAACTTTGAGGACTCACAAAATAAAAAGAAAGACTTGACTTAACATGATTTTTTTTTTGACAACAGATTGATTACCAGTGTTACCTGACTGGAGCGAATGTTAACGTTTCCCAGCTCCATTAGCTTTCTGACGACCTCCATCCCAGCAGGCCCATCTGGAGCGGTGAGTGACGCCAGCATCACAGCTGTGTATCCAGCGTTGTTCTGGACATTTACATCACTCATGCCTTTTCAGAAGAGATTCTGTTGTCAACTACAGCACAGCAAAAGCATTTCCTAAGGCAAAGGTTGCCCACAAGCGTGTTACCTGTGTCCAACAGCAGGCTCACGACGGCGTAGTTGCAGTGGGACACGCTGTAATGGAGGACCGTGTTGCCATTGTCGTCGGCTAGATTGACGAGGAACGCCAGCAGAGGTGGAGCTTCACTCTTTACTTCTTTCAGGTACGCAGCTACCCTGCTGGGTTCGGAGGCCTCCTCCGCCGCAGCGCCAAACCAGTGCTGGAACATTGTTACCAGAGCTTTCCTCTGGACAGAAACCAAGAAAAAGGTGACTGATGTATTGGTCAGCATGTGGGATAAAGTTGTTTTAAACAGATTAAACTGATAACTCTTAAGTGTCTAGATTTTAACTGATTAGCAAATGAGCAACAGTCCAAGTAAGTTTTATTGCATTCTTTCTTATTGATTTAAGATGTAAAACCTCTAAAATTCAATCTACTTGAATCTCAGCTTTGCCCTGAACAAACTATTTATTTAACCTCTTGAATGCTACACTTACTTAACTTTGAATTTGTGCATATTATGGAGCATTGGGGCTTTGGAAATCCTCTTGAAAGACTTTGTCACAAAGTAGGAGCCTTTACACTTTAGAAAATACCAGAGTCTGCTCACTGTTGCAGTGATGCTAACAGCGCTAATAGGATTAATCGTTTTAAAACTTCTTAAAAATGTTAACATTAAATAATTTTGACTTTGAAACCAACATAGTAAAATGGTATTGCATGATGTACATTCATGCAATACTCTGTTGTGATTGATCCACAGCCATAAAAAAGACTTGATAAATATAATTTGTTTTGTCACAAGGTAAAGCGACTTTTTAGACCACTTCAACAACATTGCACACCTTCATAAAGCAGCTACAGTTTACAAAACATCTTTTATAAAACCACCAGGCTTTGCTCACCTCAAACTTCCAATGGTCAACTGTCTGAACATAGAAGTAAAGGGATGAATTGGATGCCTCTTAAGCACTCAATAAATCTTATACATCTAAATATATTTCAAGAAGTTCCATGAACATTACTGGCACAAATTGCATCAGCTTTCATAGATTTTTGTTATTTCAAATTGGTCAATAAAAACAACTGTGACTAAAAAAAAGGTGAAAAGTTGAAACAAAAGTTCACCGAATTAGCAAATATCAGTATCCGCACATAATTCATTTCAGATGTCTGAGTCGGATCAGGACCCAAAAGTTCTCAATCAAAGCATCTCAAGCTTGTACATCATTGGCTCATAATGTAGAATTATCCACGAGACTCTCTGGTACACTTTTACACAATTTCATTGATTTGAGCACACGAGTCACAACCCAGAAAAAGAAAAAGAAAGATTGATTTCAAATGTCCATGATCAGAGGGATCCTAAGCGTTTGAGAATAAAACTGCATGTTAGGTTTTTTCATCAGTTATCTGACTGAGAGGATAAACTGCTACTGGTAAAATTGATTTAAATTAACATTTTCTCCTTCCCAGGAGTTTAATAAAAAGGGTATTTACCATGTCGTCATTTGGATTTTCTGTGATGTCCATGTGATTCTTAACAAAATGACAAGCAGACATAAAATCTGCACTCAGTATGTCCCTGGAAGTGCAAGAGAACATAAGTGAAAGAACAGTACAGATAATCTGTCTCCTGTTTCAGAATCTGCTCCAATAAAACATTTAAAAGCAGAAGACGTATCTCGACAATCAAAACAGAATTTATTTTATACGTACACGGATTCAGAGTCTATGGTGCTCTCACCTTCCCTTCATATTCGAGCCATTTCTGTCCTCCAGGGTTTTGGACTGTTTCTCTGGACCCTCAGCTTCCAGCAACATGGTGCCTCCATCTGTTTGTCCTGATATCACTCCCACTGGTGCTGCATGACCCTCTGGGCATGTCTGTTTGGACTCATCAGTTTGGACTCGTCTCTTTGCAGAGTGTACATCCACCTGCGTGGCCTCCATCCCCCGAGGGACAACGCTGGCTTCGCCACGCAGCTTCCCATTATACTGGCCAACCGCACTTCCTTTTGTGGACATTTGGACTCTACAGTGAAATAAAATGAACATTTTATCCTCACTAACACCTTTTAGCTGCATCTACTATCCTTTCGATGACCTTAAATTGATAACAGCAGCTTGAGTTGATTTGCTCTCAGAAATCCTTTTTAGACTCTAGATTCTCATCATAATGGGCTAATAATAGTCAGTCAACTATTTCCCTCGCAGTGCCTGAGCTGATTCAATTCAGACCAGACAAGGATTTATGTAATATAGCTCAAATGCATTATTCATTTTATAAGGTCAAAAATAATTGCAGTCAAATTGTTCTGAGGCTTCAGTGGCTGAAAGTGAAAGCACAAACTGAGCATAATGCCTGTTAAGGCTGAATATGTGATATTCTGAGGCAAACTCTGCATTGTTCTTCTTATGAGTCTTTAAACCTAAAAGAATGAAAGAAGCATGTATTTAAGGCTTTGTCTGCCTTCCCTCATTTCAGCTTTAGACATGCGGGTCTTGTCTAACTGACAGCTTTACATGGACTATTCAGCTCCCAGACCAAAATCAAGAAGTCTTTTTTTTCCTTGGTCAGAGAAAAAGACGCCTAAAGAGCCTCAATTTAAGTAAGAGGACCCAATAATCATAAGCGTTAAGGCTGCCGAAGTCTCTGAGAGGTATCCACAAACCCTTCATTAGCATCCTCTGACTGCAGCCTTTTTAGAGTCTGGGTGCTTCCATCACTCTCCAGGGTGGATTGAGAGGCTAAAGAGAAGACAAAAAAACACACAATGAGATCAAACATAAGCAACACTAAATCCAGCTGATGAGATATTCATCTGATAATTGATTAATTGACTTATTTTAAACCTCCCACGGCCTTAAGAGATGAGGTCTTTTGGATACCACGAGCTTTTAACTCTGTGCGCCTTGTGGCGTGGCTGCAGTGACACTGTGTGCGTTGTTACAAGTTCATGTGTGTTTTTATGTGCATTTGGAACCGACGGTGTGAAAGGACATTGACCCCACTTACCTGCTGTCCGACAGGGACATTTGCCGTACTGAGCATCTCAAGAGACATGTTAATGGTTAAAAAAGTGCCACATACGTTTTAGGGCCATTTAATATCAGTTTCGGATCAAATCCTGTTTGATCCTCCTGTTTGGGTTCACGTGGCAGCAAAACCTGATTAATGTCAAAAGTATTTGCACCCCTTTCACTTAAACCGAGTGATGCTGTGATCAGCATGTTGCATCCACAAAGTTCTGAACTTGTGTAGGTCATTCCAAAACATAAATATGACTGAAAGCCACAGTTGTGGTTCTGATTTCATGTTTAGAGTTGTTCTTCTGGAAAGTAAACCTCCATCCTAGTCTAAAGTCTTTTGTGACCTCAAACAAGCTTTCTGCCAACCCCATGTTTCATCGTGGAGTTGGTGCAGTTTCAGTATCCCTTCACACACAACACTTTACATCAAAACACTTCTCTTTGTGCCTGATCTGACATTTTCAAACCTACATGGCAATGCTAACGTTTGGGAATGTCTGGAGAAAAAAAATTCCAAAAGTGGCATCTTCATACCTCATTAATGTTAAAGCATGATAAGTGGTTGGAGATCTCTAATTTGTGTTAAGGACCAGTTTTATTGAGTGTAGTGGGGTTACCCTATAACAATGTTACTATGTATATAAATATAGCAGCAGTTGGTTGGTAAAACAAGATGTTTTATATCGGTGCTCTTGTGGCAGAAAAAAATGTATTTTTCGAACAAACACAGGAAAAAGACTTCTGAAAAAGACTTGCCTTTCAAGGCAAAACAAATAAATAACAAACAAATAAAACACGCCTCAGAAATGAAAGAAAAATGATTATAATAGTCAGAAAGACTTAGTGAAATTATTACATTTGTATATCACTATATTTAGATTTTTTTATGATCGGGCGAAAATCTGTATTTAGTGTCATTGAGGCAGGTGGCATTTTATCAGTAACCTGTGTTTGTTTGATCTTCAAGCATTTGGATTACTTGTGTGTGAGGATACATGTAATATTTTGAGCGTACTACATTAGCTTACCACATTTTCTTGGTTTTATTATTTCAAAAAATGTTCTGACTGGGAAGGTTAACAGGGGCTGAATACTTTTACAGTTACTTTGTTTTTCTTGTTTTTTTTACTGACCTTGAATTACAGATACATGTCATTTTGTAACAGTGAAAAGCAGCTATTTAAAAACATTACATTTTTGGTCTGGAATTGAAAACAAAGATACTCTTAAATTTAAATCAGAAGTAATATTCTGAATATATCCTCCAAGACAAACTAAAAAGAAAATTATGTAAAGCTTTGATTTAAGTTATGCGTTCACTTTTATTTTGAAAAATTTTAAGATGATTAAGAATTGAATTTTCTTCCTTTGGTTAGACTTTGTTTTTGAGGTTTATGAATTTTACATGCACTGAAGACTTACTGTCTGCTTTGTCTTTATAACCCGTACACTGCCAAAACATGAAATCTTAACAATTTTTTTTTTTTAGTTTCTAGTGGAAAGTTCCTGTTTCCTAGTTTTGTCTTATTTCAAGTGCACTAAGTTATTCTCACTAGAAACGGTGCCAAAAGTACCTGGTAAGATTTTGTGTTTTTGCAGTGTAAAATAGACTCGACTAACACTGAAGCTTTTGGAAAATCATAGACTTAAAATGACCAAAAAGCATCACCTCTGTTTTGGATCTTCTGCCCATCACTGTCTTCATGGTGCTTGTGTCCAGACATGAGGACGTCCACCAGTTCCATCATCTCCTGCTGCAGGGAGTTGATCTTTGGATCCGGATGTTTCAGGGGTTTTCCCTTTTCTCCAAACTCTCCACACACACACTCCCACTGCTGGTCCAGGAGACTCTTGATTCTCTGAATGTGGCAAATAATGAGTGTGTTTGTGACCCCATCAGACATTACTGAGTCTTGGTGCCTCTGAGCATGTGAGGGTACAGTTCTTGTGATGACGGAGGAGGCAGGAATACACTCTGGTTTGATGGATCTCACAATGGTGTCATCTCCCTCCTGGTCTACCACCACCCTTTCTGCGCGGACCCACACCCCCGGGTTCCTGATGAGGTATTCTATCTTCTCATCTTTCTTTCTGCTCTCTTGCTGCTGCTCCTTTAGGAGTCCTACTGTCCTCTGGAGGTCTTGCTCAGTGTCATGGAGCTTCTGCTCCAGCGCCGCTACCTTAGCCTGCAGGGACGTCACGGTCAGCAGCTCGTCCAGATCTGTGCTGGTTTTCCAATCATTCACAGGGTTTATTTTGCTTGTGACGCTGTGATTTCTGGGAAACATGATGTGACTTTCCCGTAGGGATTTCAGGACATCCCCTTTGCCATAGGGTGATGAAGTATGAAGATCTGTGGTGCCATTGACTGTTGATGGAGGGACGTGGTGGACCAAGCCCAGGCGGAGTCTTTCCCTTTCTTCTTGCAGGATGCAGATCTGAGCCCTGAGTTCAGGAACGACCCTCACCTCCATCTCCAGTTCTCCGACACGTTCGAGAGCCTCGGTCAGGCGCCTCAGCAGCCCCGAGCAGTCCTGCGGGCGAGGGCTATCTGAGAAGAAGACGTCCTCACAGGAGGTGTTCCTTCCTCCGAGGTGATCTCTTGAACTCTGGATGCTGCTCCTGTCATCTGTGGACTCGAATTCTTGCCTGAGCAACACAGTGAGTGGCAAACTGGAGGCCCGCAGGAGATGAGGCCGGATATGCTCTCCGAGAGGTTGTTCGTCGAACTCCTTGATCCTGGCCTCCATTTCCATCAGGGATGTGAGCCCCGTTGGGGACAGAGGTGGTTTGTGATCGAATGTCCAAGAGGAACACCCATGGTGATGGTTGTCGAGCGGTCGGGATCTGGGGTCAAGAGCTCCGGTCGACCTCCAGGGACTTGGTTTGTAGCCAGAACCAGAGGAGTTGAGGTGCCTGGGAAGAGTGCTGGCCCGGGGTCCCTTGCTTCGACGCTGAATGGGAACCCTTTTGATGGTGTTGCCTTTCTCAATGTCATCCACGTATTTGAGGAAGTCCAGATCTATTTGGAAGCCGTACGGGGTTTCCACTGAGTATGGGGGCTTCCCTTTGACTCCATTCTCAGCCATTTTGTGACGTGCAATGAGACCTGTAAACAGGGAGGTAAGTGTGCATTAGGAATAAAAGTTTTTAAAAACCCCGAAAATCAGTTTGTTACAAAATGTCTGACTGAACTTGTCAGTGAGACATCTGAAAAAGATAGGTCAATATTTGCTTAAATTTTGTCAACAAACATTTCAGCATTTTGTTATCTTAATTTCCTTTAGCATAACACTAAGCATATCGCTAAATTGAGAGTCTGGCATGCAGAGCATGGTAGAAAACCCAAACATTCAGTAGCTGTGCTTTTCCTTCTCCACCCATTAACTTTCTTGTTTTCCCAAAGACTTGATTCATTTCTTCCATGCACCAAGCAGCAGTTTTTTTCAGCACAGGCTGGCCTGATCTTCTTTTGATTACAGCCACAGTTTCCAGGACGAGAGCTGAAAATAGTTTGCGACTGTTTCGCCCAGCAGTTATGGGCAGCATCGCAAAAAGAAAGAAAAAAAAGCCCTACTCCTACAGACTCCTACAGACATAAACACAGGCAGCCATTGTTCTGAGTCACTACTGTGCTCCTTCAGTTCAGCATCTTCTCTCCCCTTCTGGATCTACTTTTAGTGGGTATGGCTTCCTCTTGAATATGGGTCAATTAGTTCATAACCACACAATATTTTTCACTCCTCCCTTCTTTAATGAGCTGATCCATGGAGAATTCCTACACTATCTGTCATCTATATCTTCCTTAAAACCTGACCTCCTACCTTCCCCTCTCTTCCTCCCCTGACCACTGGCCTCTGCGGGAGCTTGCTGTCACCATGAGGCGCCGCAGCCACCAAGCCACAGCCCCAAACAATGCAAGCTATGCTGTAAACAGACAAACACCCCCAAGTGGCCCTGCGAAGAATCTGAGTGTCTGTCATTCACGCACCCTCAGATGGCCAGCAGTAAACGGCAAAAAATCTGCAAATCAAAGATGGGTGACAAGCTCATTTTGTAAGCTAAGAGATAAACATCAGGATTTTGAAATGAAAGGCAAAATATAATTAGATGTTTTTGGGATTAATGGGTCCAAGTTTTGTTGCTTTTATTTACGATAAAGCTTAATGTAGGAAGAGAAACCAATTTTCCAATTCGGGTCCTGTGTGATCACTAAATTCTGCATGTTTTAAATGTATCTCTGTTCCAGAAAACCTCATTCAAATGATTAGATGACCTCCTGTGTATTTGGTAAAAATGTTTTACTCAGCTGGATGGGTTGAAAACCGACTTTAGAAGCCACAACCCTCTTCACAAGCCTCCATTTTTAACAAGACTGACCTGGAGATATCGCAAGAGTTCTCCACTTTCAAACAAAACATTGTAAGTACAAAGTTTCAAGTGAATATGGCTAGTTTGTATAATTAGAATTTATTTGGAATTTTTTCCTGATACTTTTAGATTATTTAAAACCAAGTGTCAAGCACCAAATTTGCCCTGACAAACTACTGAAAGATAAATGCATCCAGAGAAAGTATGTTATCGGGTGTTGCTGCAACCTTTTGCTGAAAACAGTTTGAAAAAGAGAAAAATTATAATTTAACCTAAATCATCTTTGCTTGTAACGTAGCATCTGAATTAAAAAACTCAAAGGCAAAGATTATTCATCTGATGTAGGTAGAAAATATAGTTGATACTTTGACCCCTGTTTTTCCAGGGCATCGTTTACTAAAGCATGCAAAGGACATGCACATCCCGGTATCACTCTAGCAAGAAGCTAGCTAGAATACTACTTATGGAACCATAGTCATAATGTTTTATAATATTTTCTCACAAACCTGTAGGATTTTTGCAAAACAGCTACGTTTAAACTAACATTCAGTTACACTGGATTGTAATAATTAGCGTCAGAGTAAAAGTTAAATACAAATACACACAACTCTGCATATTATGTGCCTTCCACTTCTTAATGATGATCTACTTTGGATCAGTCTGTCACATAGAAAACTAAAGAAGTTCTTGAGGCTAGAAAACTTTATCAAAGTGATATAAATCATTCTTTTTATTTCCCTCATGCTTTAACGCTTTCTGGTCAGGGCCGACCTAAGGTCATGTGAGACCTTCTGCAGAACTTGATTTGGTTCCAGCGTTTTAATCCAGATGTAGTGGAATCTGGCAGAGGGGGCAAAGCTTAGAGCAACCTGAGATAACAGGCTATTATTTGCTGATGGACAAACCCAAGCTCCAACACAAAGAAAGCTTTAAACACGTAGCATTAGATTGTAATTATCACACTATGATGATTTTTTTCATACTTTTACAAAGTAAACTTTACAATTCCTTTGAAAGTTTTTTTTTTCCTTAATTGTTAAAAACTTTTATTTTATCAATGCTGAAACCATCAAATCAAACTTAGTAATATGTTCATTCTGTTTAGACAAATAAACATTTTATATCTGTGGCATGTGCTTAAATTCAAGCGTTTATGGAAGGCCCCTGACGCTCCGGTTTCCCCCTTGGTTTGCTTACACTTTGGGCCGGCTCTGTTGTCTGTTCCAGAAGGTTCTTTCCCCATCAGAATTTTTGACTTTGGCAGGAATCTTTCAGCCGTCAATCTGAAGAGTTTAGGTTTAGCACACACGTGTACCAGAAGCTAAAGCACATATCAGGAAGACTCCGAGGTAGTTTGCAAACTATAGCTCGTTCAGACCACTGTGTCCAAGTTTTGGAAACAGACTAGCACAAACTGTGAATTTCACTTTCACCAAATTTCATAACTTTATGGGAAGTTTTGACAAATCACTTGTTGAAAACGTGCTTAGATGTCTGGAATAATCAGAAGATCCGGTTTCAGACAGCTGGTTTTCAACCATCTACCAGATATATGATCAAAGCTGCCTGTTGTTGCCAATAAGCTCTCTATTTCCTACTTATAAATATAGACCTGTGCATTTCTTCCAGACCAGGTTACCACAGAGGAAACAATATAGCAGAATTAGGGTTAGGTAATTCCCCAGAGTCATTGCCTAACTATGTCCACATGTCCGTGGCACATATTTTAATTGTCTGTGCTCGGAGCCGTGGGCCCACCTCACAGGAAACCCAAGAAATGAAACGTTAAAATATTCGCCTAACCCCAAACAGGCCCCAGCAAACCAGCAGCGCTGGGAGCTGCAGCACTGTTGCTGCTGTTGCTGCTGCTGCACACTGAACGTTTCATAGGAGAATATTACTTCTTAATTCATCTTTTGAAACATTTAAATTCTATACTGAATAGAAGTGTCACTTCTTCTTCTTATAGGGACAGCTTTGCTTTCCCACAGCAGCCTGCTGTCTCCTCTGGGTGAATATGACCCTGCTGAGACGTCCCTCCAAACTTCCCCTGCATCAGCGCAAACCTCATAATCACACCATGTCTGTCCACAGCATTCTTTACCAAAAACCACAGCATATAGGGCCAATCTCTAAGAGGAGTGATGACAAAAGCTTCAAAATTAGATGCTGCTAAGGCCAAAACGTATTAAGTCAATGACTTCTGTGATTGACGACACTCGCAAAGACATATGACCTAATACATATTAGTGGTGTCCAGAATATTGGCATAAACAACCATGCAGAAGTTACAGTTGTGAGAAAGTAAAGCCATCAAACCTGCATTCTGTGTGATATTATGAGGAGAGTATCTCATAATATCATACATGTCATAAAGGACACATGTCTTTTATGACATTTATAAATGTTTTTCTAATGATTTTATCCATCCATCCATTTTCCTTAAACCCTTGTCCCTTAATGGGGTCAGGAGGTGCTGGTGCCTAACCCCAGCTAACATTCCGGGCGAGAGGCGGGTCACCCTGGACAGGTCGCCAGTCTGTCGCAGGGCACTAATGATTTTATATTCTCTCTTAAAAATGTAACCTTAAGTTAAAAGACAAAGTGTGGTTTCTATGATACAGGGTTACTTTGATTGACGAGTTATTGCTCTGTGAGACCCAACCAACCTTTAATCTTCACACCCAGTAATAGAAAACCAAAATGCCACAGCAACCCAACCCATTCTCACTCCCAGCTCTTTTCTTACTGATGATTGATAAGGTGCCTGCTGCCTCTCTAACCCACAAATGGCCCCGAAAGTGTCATCTTGGGACAGATGAAGTCTGTAAACCATTCACATAAAAAATTATATTTCTTTGTAACTTTTGAATATGGCTACCTTGACAGTGGTTTAATGGTTCATAAAGTAGCTAACTCATAAGGCATAGTAACGTTTTTTCAAACGGGAAAAACTTTATTATGGTTGAAGTCCCCTTTCATCTAGCCTCAGTAGCTTCAGTCTTCAGAACCTGCTAACCTGGATTAGCAGGACTACGCTTAGTATAGCCTTTTTGCATTTTTGCTAACTTTGGAAACATTTGGCATTCACTAAATAATTTCTCCAGTTAAATTCTAAAGTGCTAATTTTCTTGGCTGTTTTGTAAACTGTCAGTTGAATAAAGTTTGGCATCTGTAAAGTTTTATCAACTTTTAGTTCTTCAAGTAGTTTGACATTTATATTAATGCTCTTATTTTGAAGTGGGGGAAGACTGTTTACACAGCAGTTCCATTTCTTCTTCTCACATTTTCTCATTTTTCAATTTTTTCCCCAATAATGTTTTTAACATGTAACAAAGTATTAATACATCGGGAGTCAGATGAATGAGTGCAAACTATTCAAGCAAGTCATGTGGCCTCAAAACATAGGAGTGTGTAGCATCTTGATGAAACAGGTATGTGATGTGTGTCAACACCTGATTGGACGGCTTGGACCTGAAGTCCGTTAGATGTGGGAACGTGTTGACAAACCTCCACAGCCAACATGGTCGTCCTGTTTAGCCTTCTGACTACGCCGGGGTTATTTTTGTGGTTGGAATATTCACAGTGAAGCAGCTTCCTACCAAATTGAAGCAGTTTGTAAACTTAGTTTCTCAACAGTTAAACTAAAAAAAGCAGAGCATTTTATGTCTTTCGTCTTTATTCTTGGTGTTTTTTTCCTCCACAGTATGCATATGTCTGCATGTTTCACTCTTTGTTCTTTTCCTGGAAAAATCCTTCCTTCTCCCCCCTTTTTTTTTGGCCGTACAACTTGTGGCGTTTTTCAGCACATAGCTCTGAACCTCATCTTCTGTTCAGAGTTGATTCAGGAACCGAAGCCAAATGCTTGGACTTGTGCTCCCTCTTACCCCTTCCACTCTATCTGCATCTCTTTTTTTATTTTTTCCTGTCAAACTTGGATTCATCACAAACTGCCCTCAGTGTTCCTAGAAATCCCTCACCCTCTATGATCTTTTATTCAGTTATTCTGGACTTTTCGGACCTCCGGACTCGTCCTGGTCCTCTTCCAACAGCAACAGAGTTGGAGTTGTGGCATCCAAAGCTCCTGTTGCATGGCAGAAACAGCTGCCAGGGACTTCATGCAAAGGAAGAAAGCCACGGTATGTTAACATAGGAGGGGTTAAAATAGAAAGGCTGCCCGCCTGTGTGTGTGTTTACATGGATCACACATGTTTGCCAAGTTCAGCTGAATTCCTCAACCGGATGCACGTTTAAATGTCAGGAGCAGCGCTGTGTCTTTAAAAGACAAAGTTCTTGTCTCAAAGGTGCTGCTAATATTCACGTTAAGGCTGTAGGTTCCCTCCCAGCAGTTAGTCAAGTCGCAGTAGAGTCGACTACTTTCTGACCCTGAATTTAGATCCTGTCCCCCAGTGGTCAAGGTCAGCGTTCAGCACCCCGGCTTTGATTAAGTACCCAGCCGAACAGCGGCGAACAGCCAGGAGAGATGCTACAGGGTGAACTCTGTCAGCTCTTACCTCGGGACATGCTCAGCACTTTCCTCCTCTCGCTGTCAGACGGTCCTCTGCTGTCTGCTGCTCAGCGCTGCCTGCTGTCTGTCTCCTCCGCAGGCGGGGAGGGCAGCATGTCTCAGCTGTCTGGGAAATGCCACCACGTGGCTCCTGCCATAACAGAAGCTGGGTTTGCTCGTGTGTGTGTGCGCGTGTGTGTGTGTGTGTGTGTGTGTGTGTGTGTGTGTGTGTGTGTGTGTGTGTGTGTGTGTGTGTGTGTGTGTGTGTGAAGGAGAGCGTCTGAACGAGGAGGAGCTAGTAACATGCCTTCCTACGTTATCTCCCATCCAGCCAGAATGACTGATTGAGAGGAAGGCATAGACTCACAGAACCACACCCCCTCCTCCTGACGGCAGCCAAGACCAGTCCAGAAATGTAAGGATGAAGGTAAGGAGTGTCAAACTGTCGAAAGTTTGATGCATGTGAGCAAGACTTGGAAAAAAAGCTGAGTGCTGGCCAGAATTAAAAAAGGCAACATGAGTAACAAACAGACCTCCTGGTTTGAGAGCTCTAACCCACTGTGGTGTGGCTCCTGTGTGATCATGTTCAGAGTGGCATGCTGCCCATCTGTGCCCAACTCTTTATAATACCAGAGGATCATAATAACACAGGGGTCAAGACTGCCGGACGTCTGCAGGTAGATATATTGTGGTAAAACCAATCCCTTACTTTGAAGTCATACATGTCAGCAGCATACATTTCACCAAAAATCAGACTTTCAGCGTTGCTGATTTTGTTTTTTCAAAATCACCTGAAAATAGATCAAATGAATAAATACTTATTGATTTAAGTATATTTTAATAGTTCAAACACTAAATATACCTTAATATTCAGGGTCACTGAGAAATGGCTTACTAGGTTATCTAAGGTTGTATCTTTATGCTTATGTACAAATTTTGACAGATTTGTATAAATATATTTACTTCCACACTATTTGCCTAAAATCTTCTCACTACTGGCCTCCTTTGGTTAAATGGTGATAAGGTAGTCAAACTTTACTTTTTTTGTCAACAATTTAGTGACTATTAACCATGTACCCACAGACATCTGTTAGCCCCGTGTCACAGGAGAATAAAAAGGGATAATGACAGATTTTCAGACTTTCTGAAGGTAGATAAGAGGGTTTCTCATCTAAGTATGGGCTGTTCATCCAAAATTAAGAAACTCTGGGCCAGTTAATTATTGGTGCACCCCTTCATAAAAGGCATCACTATGCATACTATACAGTGGACACTGTGTTGGAACTACCGCAGACGCTAACATCCGCAGAATTCCTTATTTCCAGCCTTTAGGCTGCAGCCAATCAGCACAAAGGACAATGAACGTCGCCTTTTGATCGACTCCTTTGCCAGAGCCAACCAATAGGATGTTAAGTGACATTGTGCCAAAGTGTTTCAGCTTCCTAAGCAGTATTTTCTTTTTAGTATTTTAGATGTACTTTATGAAAAACTACACAAACTTTCAATGAATAACTTGGAGCTTCATTCCACAGAACATCCACAAATACAAAACATGAAGGAGTCCACCGTGCCTACATGGGGTCAAATGCCACTCAGGAAGGAAGAAGTCAACCCTCTAAAAATATTTGGAGACATGATCACACTGGATTAGAAATGTTCGGCCATAGTCGTCCTATATGACTGACAACGGCATCAGAACTGTGAAGTTGGACTCGTCTGACCACAGATCCTGTGTCCGACTGAGAGGAGCTCATGCCAACAGAGCTTGTTTGTGTTTCTGTGCAGAGTGGACGCATGGGGCCCTTCTTGCATAATAGTTTCAGGTTTCTGTACTATGTGGTATGACAGCTGTTTTAAAGACCTCCAAGCCCTTGTGGCTGTATGTTCAGTGGCATGATGGCTCCTGTTGGAGACTCACTTAAAGGCTGCCACGTTACGCACACGCAACAACTCTTCTGATCTTTTCCCACTTCTCTCCCACTCATAAGAAATAATTACAGGGATCAAAATCTTGGTTTTGTTCAAATTCTAAGGAAAAATTTAGGACAATTATGTTTAATTTCTGTATTTAAGTGTCCTAGCACATCTAAATGGATGTTCCCAGACTCCAATGAACCCTGATGTGGTCCAATGAGTCTCTTCACTTTTTTTATTGTCTGTTTCTCTCCTTCCCATTTACTTTTACTGTGTCTGTGGTTCTGCTCAGGGGCTGCCAGTCCTACAGGAACTGCATTTCCCATCAATTTCAACCCACAAACTTCTCTGTGGATAATTCAGTCTAAGTCCAAAGAAAAACAAACAAAGCAACACTCATGAAACGCTGAGTAAAGAACTGCAATTTGGGTCATTTGCCCCACCATGAATGGAAAAAGAATTAGTAAAAGATCCTCCTTTTTCCATTAGACAAGTGACTCTGAGAGGGATTGCGGTTTGATCAGAGGGAGAGGGAGGAAAAGAAAAACACAAACCTTTATTGGAGAATAAAAAACTGCTGACAGACTGACCACATGCTGCTGTTGGTTTGGCCAAACTGGAAGAAAAAAACATCTTCTCAAATCTAGTCTTCAGAGAAAGATTTACAGCTCAATCATATTTAGATGTGGGGCATAAATCCAATCTGGAATAATATTAAAACACAACTTGAGAAATATGCTGTCGGTTGTTGACGCGCGGATGTAGATTTTCAGGGCAGGAAAGTAAAATATATCAAAATATGCATCATTTTTTCTTCCAAATGAGCATTTTTGAGTGACGGGGATTCTTCTTCTAGCGGGAACATAACATTTCTTCAGATCGCGAAGTGAAGGAAATCTAAGCCTTATTCCGTTATTCTGGACATGTTGAGGGGGGGAGAAAAAAACTTGGCCGTTTTTCTACTAGTAGCTTCTTCAACTGTAAATGTTTACTGGAGAAAAAGGGGCGCAGTCCCAGTGGGGTGACCTTTGGCAAAAGAACTGCAGAAACGTAGAACAGATGGTGGAATCTGAAGACGTTTTTCGGTTCGCTCAGATGTCTGTCCCAGCTGGCATCGTCCTCCAGTACAAATCAGCTGTAACCATAACTGTTCGGAAAGCTTGTTGGCTCGCTGAACAGCCCTGTCATGTAACAGAGTCTGAAACGAATTGTTTGTGAACAAGGCCGCAGATTCTTCACCTCCGAAGGGTTTTGATTTGTGAGAGACCTTAGGAGGAAGAAACCTGAGCTCATCAGAGTCGTTGAAGTCGGTATTCGAAAACATTGGTGGTGATTAAATAAAGAGCAGGAGTTTCTTAAAGAGACAGAGGGATCAACTATGAAATAAAAATTAAGTCGTATATGATTTGATATATAGGATTTTTATAGCAATCTGAAGGTAACATAGTCACTTGATTGTGCTACCTAATGACACTGTAGCTGGAAAACACATCATATTGCCCCTTTAATGTTTAAAACATTTACTTCTTCCTGCAGTTTATTCAATTCAAAAACATTTAGTGAAGAAAAGGAGTAATTTCTTGTCTGCTTCTTCCACAAATGACACCAAAACCATGTCGATCTTTAACTTTTATTTTATGTCTCATCGCTCTACCTAAATGCTGTTATATTGATCAGGTTTAATCATTGACTTGATCCCAGAGGAAGGATAAAGCTATGAATTTTCACCCAGTGGCTCTTTGTCCGAGGAGCCAGCTGATAGCTTGACAGCTCAAACACCAGGGGGGGGGAAACATGAAAACAACGCCGTTTCCTGTGGTCTTTCTCCTGGTCCTGGCCCCTGTGCCTGTCCTCTGTGACAGCAGCCAGCCTTTGGTCCTGAACCTGGAGGCTCTGCCTGAAACCCGCTCGCTGTTTGCTCCCCTGGACGACGTCCACCTCCTGTCCAACGGCCTGCTGCAGCTTGGCCAGAGCATGCGGGAGTTCGTGCAGAAGACAAAGGGGCAGATCAACGCCATCTTCCAGAAGCTGAACATTTTCGACTGCTCCTTCGTCCGGCTGGCGGCGCTGGCCGGGGAGATCAAGGAGGGCGAGGAGGAGCTGAAGCAAACCGCCGCCGTGCTCAACACGCACAACGAGGAAATCAAGGAGCTGTCCGAGAAGATTAGCGTCAAGATGGAGAGCATCCTGCAGGAGAAAGGCCAACTTCTGAACAAAGTGGAAGTTATGGAGGAGCAGCTGAGCAGCCTGACTGTGGACCTGGTGACGGTCAGGCAGGTGGCGGAGATCAACAGCCTCAGAGTGAGTGACAGGGTCGATAATAGGATGTGACCTATTAGCCCCCAGCTAGGCCATGACCCAAGAGAAGTTATTCATTGATGCATTTTTCTAAACAACACTGCTTATATGAAATTAAATAGTTTTGTCCAACTAAAACTGTTAACTAGTAACTACAAACAGCTCTGGAAAAAACGAAGAGCCTTTTGCACTGAACCCCATTGACAACCGGATATTGATGTCTGAGCTCTTCCTGAGCTAAAACATCAGTTTTGTTGTTTTTAAATTAATATAAACTTGTTTTTTGGTTTTCTTTTCATTTTTTGAGGTCTGAAAGCTCTGCATCTGTTTTATTATTTTGACAATTTCTCATTTTCTGAAAAATAAATACTACTTTTTTGCTTGGAATTCCAGAGATATGTTGTCAGTGGTTCAACAATGTTCATTTTACTCAAACATGTACCTATAAATAGTAAAATCAGAGAACTGATCATTTTTTTCAAAGCTGCATAAAAACAGAATATCAAGACCACATCATACCTGCCAACATCTATTAACATTAAGAGACAAGCAGCTGTGCAGTGACAGTCCTACAGGAGTCTGGGCTGCTCACCTGGAAATTAAAATAAAATTACTCAAAACGATGCATTTCCAGTCATTTGACGAACACTTTTACTAAATTCATAGGATTAATAAGCCTAAAACCAGTTTATTATCTAGGTAAAAATGACTAGTAGAAACTAATCATTAACCTGAACTTTATTTGAAAATCCTACTTAGAAATTGCTTTACCTATATTTTTATTTGAATGTTACGCGGCTGTGGATTCTTTTGGAATGAATGTCCATCTATGGAAAGGTGGATATGATGAGTCATGTCCACCATGTCCACCTTTCCTGTGGTCAGGGAAGATTTCTGATTCTTCTCCCCCATACGTTTCTGAAATGCTAGCTGGTTTGGACATCAACCATAAAGCCTCTAAATGTTTCATGAAAAAAATCAAAAGGAAACTTTTCCTTATCAAGCAAACTCTTGAGTTCTCATTCTGTATTTAGCTTTGTTTTATAGTATAAAACAGGTGCCAAATAGGTGCCAAAAAATTAACCCACCAAAGCTAGAAACACACTCACTTGTTTAGGTTTTGGTCCAATTTCCAGTTTTAACACCCATGTTAGATTGTTAGATTAATAACAGAAAATATAAAAACAGTTTTCAGTAGTTTTTTTAAACGCACTGCAAAAAAAAAACAAACAAGTATTTTGGATCTAATTTCTAGTGTAGACATCTAGATACACTTTAAATAACACAAAACAAATTTATGAGGAGCTTTTTAGCAAGATGGAATAGTTTGTTTCAAATCAATAACTCCTTAATATTTATTGAAAACAGTACCATTTCCATTGGTTAATTATTTCACATAAAAAAAATTGTCATGTTGCAAGGTAAATATTTTTCCAGTGGAACCAGAACTTTTTCATCAATATTAAAAACAATGAGTCTCCTAAAACAAGCGTCTCCCTCTTGCTATAAAGTTACCCGTCAGTATTGTTGTCATACTTAGACAACAATACCCATTGTTAAAATGGGATTCCAGCAAACCCATTTTAACAAGTTCTGTTCGCTTTTCCCCCCTCGTATTTTTTTCTCTTGCCTCTCTATGTAGTACATATTTACAGGAATCTAATAACCGTAAATGCAATTCACTTGTTGAACAGGAAGTGATCCAGCGCCAGGAGCAGAGCATTAATAACCTGCTGGCAGCCATGGTGGAACAAGGGAGGCATCTGGACCACCAAACTATGAAGATCAAGCTGCTGGAGGAAAAAGTAAATGCTCCAAATCTCCCGTCAAATTCAGCTTATTAACTTCTGCAAATTAAGTTAATATTTTAAAGTACATAATATGTATTTTGCGGAACAGGAGCTCTCAAACCTCTACAAGTGAATGTGCCAATTATGACTGCAAGCTGAGATGTTTTTCTTCCTTCACATCCACAGCTGGCAGCCGGCGCATCGGCCCAGGAAACCTTTGAGAAGATGTCAGAGGTCTCCATGTCTGAATTACCAACAGCCGCCCCCCTCCTGACCTCAGACACCAGCAGCAGCATGATGACGAGTGAGATGAATAGTAAACAGAAGAAGATTTAAAGATTTAATGCCTGACTTCAGAGCTTTGAATCGGGCAGAGACTCCAAGATGTTTTCTGCAAATGAATCCACAACAAGGGACTGAATCTCCTAGATCCATAACTAGATCCTGATTATAAGAGAAGCTGCTGTTGCTACATTTTTGGATTCAAAGTGTCTTTACCGAAACATTTAGCTTTGGGTTGTTAAAGTTTTACACAAGGTAGTATGTATAAAGCATAAACACTACAGTTGAGGTGACGTTCTTGTCAGATGTCGAGCTGATCAATCTGACCAACAGATTGTTCGGATGAGGGGTAAAAATGAAGTTCAGCCTTTGAAGCGTTGCTTTTAATCTTAATGCTGTTGATGTTGGTGTTAATCAGATTCAAAGAGAAACAGAAGAAAATATCTGATCTGAAAACTGTGGCTGTTGTTACAGCCTGAGTTAAGATTTTTTATTTTCTTTCTTAACTCTGTTGCATGTCTGTTATAACGGAAGAGAGTGAGCTAAATATGAGCAGCGTCTCTTTTTCCCAGCATTTCATGTGAATCAGAAGAAAGGAACTGCATTAAATGAATTATTTTTCTCTTCTTGATTTAGAGGACATTGTTACAAATTTGGCTGCATGCTAGAAATATTAATATTGTTCACTGATTTATCTACTCTGTTTATTCTGTATTTACTTCTTGTAAATGTTGCTAATGCTACTGCTAATGCTACCCTAACAACATCAACACTCCATCCTCTTTCCTGTGTCATTTGTAAAATCAGGGGAAGGAAAAAACATCTTTTTTTTGTCTAAATGTCCTCTTAGTGTTCACCATCACTCTTTACTTTAGTTTATATTTTTCATTCTTTTTTCTTTTCTGTAGCTTTTTTTGCAACAGATTTCCCATCAGACTGCAGCGAGTTGTTTGACAGAGGGGAACGGGCAAACGGGACCTACTCCGTCAAACCCAACGGGTCAGAACCCTTTCTGGTCTTTTGTGATATGAGCAGAGGTACGTCACATTCACGCCAGCATTTAGATTGTTTTTGGATCCATAAGTTGTTGGATAAACCACCAATTGGTAATTTACGTTGATTTCTTGTCTGCCCAAATTGGGATTTAATGGAAGCCTTACTGTAAGGATCAGCAACAGATGTGGTACTTTCAACTGTTTAAGCTTATAAAGCTTTGATAAAGCTGTTTAATAGTTAAAAAAAATATATATATATATTGTAATTCGTTTTACTGTGCAGTTCCTGACAGTTCTTGCCTTTAGGTCGTGGAGCGACAGTCATCCAGCAGAGGAGAGACGGATCAATGAATTTTGATCAACCATGGGAAAAGTATGAAAATGGATTTGGAGAGTTGCAAGGTGAGACACGATTTGAATAATCTAATTCCACAAGTTAATCTGAGATTTATCTTATACAATAAATTGACAGCTTCCGTGTTTATGTTATACTGCTGCATTTAAATATGTTTTACGTTTATTTATATGTGAAGAAAGGCAACACACTTGATCAAATGTCAGATCCTGTAACATACATGAAGTTTGTGTTGCCATGAGATGCGTTTCTGCTAAATGTATGTATTGCATACATTTTGGGATAAAGGCTGTGAAACTCACAATGTGCATGTCAGAATGGAGAGTTAGTTTTTCATTCACTAATCTTATGTAACCATCTTAGAGTGCCACCAACTGGACAAATAATAATTAAAACCTGAATTAATCAGAAAATAAGGCCAATTCTGTTGCCATTTTAAACTCTTCAAGCATTTGGTATGGTGATGTGAGTGAATCTTCATCAGTGGAGATCAAGTGGTGCATGGTGGTTCAGTTGGTAGCACTGTTTTGTTGCAGCAATGTCTTCCTCCCATAGCCCAAACACATGACTGTTAGGCTCTAAGTTGTCCTTAGGTGTGTGTGCATGGTTGTTTTTTCTTGTGTGTCTCTATGTTGCCTTGTGATGTCCCCAGCCTCTTGCCCAATGACTGCTGGAGATGGGCACCATGGAATGATGGAATACTTAGTCACTGCCATGACATTTGGGTTACTTACTTGACTTTTAATGCCATTTAAAGACCCTCAGCTTCAGATAAATATCGCTCTAGTATTGCCTTTCTGCAGACTTGACACTAAAATAATCTTCAGCTAAGTCAGACTACCACAGATGTTTTGGGCATGTTGGAAATGTGACTCCATGCATATTGTAGGATGCTGACAGACTCTTACCAAAGAAGACAGAATGCTGAAATGAAATCAACAAAGGATGAGTTTAATAGTGTGTGCAATTCTGCAACCTTATTGTTGTAACTCTTATTTATTTGTTTGTTTTTTTTTTGTATTTTCTTTCTAAGAAATTTGTTTTTCATAAATGTCAAAGTATTTGTGGTATACTTTTTATAATTATTTGTGGAGGTCCCATTTTCTGTCATCACAAAAACAATTCATTTTAACATGTGTGTTAGGTCTTGTGTTTCCGTCCCTCTGCCTGTCCATGGTAAACCTGTTGGCCTCTCTTTCTCTCTCAGGTGAGTTTTGGCTGGGCCTCAAGAAGATGTACTCCCTTGCCTCGCAGGGGAACTCTGTCCTTCACATCCATCTGGAAGACTGGAAGCAGAACAGACACTTTATCAAATACAGATTTCACCTCGAAGGCCCGGAGAGTGACTATGCCATACGACTTGAATATCTATCTGGAAGTCTGCCCAACCCCTTGAGCAACCACACAGGAGTAGTGTTTTCCACCAAGGACAGAGACAATGGCCACCACTGGGCATCCGGGTGTTCCCACACCCAATCAGGTAAAGCAGACGTTTCGTAAGTGGTCATAATGTCTGGACAACACATAATCTCCTCCTTCATTTTTTAGGGGGATGGTGGTTCAGCTCCTGTAGCGACACCAACCTTAATGAGAGGTACTTGCGTGTGAGAACCAATGGACGCTCAGAGCGAAGGAGAGGCGTACAGTGGAGGTCGGGGCGAAAGGCGTCTCACTCCTTCGCTTTCACACAGATCTCTATCCGTCCCTTGGACTCTGTCAACTCCCTCTGACGCCACTGTCCGTCTCTGGTCCATCACCTGCTGTCTAGTTGCTGCACTCATTGTAAAAAATCAAACAATGGCCTGTGTGTCACAACTAATCTAAATTAATTCATCCAAAACAATATATTAAGTTTATTGTGTTCTCTTGATAAACTTACTTTATCATGACAACACATAATAAAGTGTTGTATCAAACTTACTTTATTCACAAATGTGAATAAACTAAGTTTTAAAAACTTATTTTGATTACATGTGACAAATTAACTCAATTTTTTTTAAGTCGGAGCTCCATTCTCTGTTTTGTTTTTACTATGCTATTCTTATGAAGTATAACTACTCTTTCTTGATTAAACTTTCTGGACACTCTGAGTGACTTCACTGAATGAAGTTTGTTTTAACCAAACATTCATCAGACACAGACACATGCCTGCGGTTTTTGTAAAAGTTTCATAAGAAATTGAAAGAAATTGATTTGGAAATTATTTGGAAATGTTTCTTTCCTGATTTTATTTGATGCTATTTATATGCATTATTTTCATATTTGGTGTTTAAAATAACACACATTTCCACATAACCTCCACATGACCATCATGTCATTTTTAAATATTAAGTGATTGAAGTTTTGATCACTGAACAATCGAGTCTCCTTTTTACCAAATACTTTTTTACTCGAGTCATTTCATGGACTCCTACGTTTTACATTTACTTGAGTAAAAATAAGTTAAAGTAGCACTTCTATTACTGCCTGCTGCCTGCTGACAACCTGCACTGATTATATTTACTTTGTTCCAACAACTTGTAGCAGCTATGGTGACTAGTTCTACTTTAGCTCTTTGTGCTGTTTTGGTTGATCATTTAACAACCTCTAGAGGGCAGCGTTGTTCTGCCTCTCATTAGCAATTACTGTGATTGTGCTAAATATGTTTTTATCCGTTGTTGTTGTTCTTGTGTGTTTTAGGTTTCTGTAAGTCATGTGCACATGCTGCTGATGGATGAGATGAGAAATGCCATCCCTGTTTTTGCACATCATTACCAGGAGCACAGCTGCATCCTTTCACACACTGATAAATAACCCCCCACTCTGACACACACACACACGCACGCACGCACACACACACCCACACACACATTTTGCGCAGCTATCTTTGTGGGGACTTTCCATTGACTTCCATTCATTTCTACAGCCTAAACCTTACCTTTACCATTTTCCTAACCATCACATACCTAACCTTAACCGATACCAAAACTCAATTCACACTTTAGTCCTAACTCTGACCCCTGACCCTAAAACAGGGTTTCCCCTTGTAGGGACCAGGTTTTGGTTCCCACAAGGAGCAATTGGTCCCCACAATGTAGTATATGTCAGGAAAATCGTCCCCACAAGGTGTTATAAACAAACGCACACACACACGCACACACCTACACGCACACACACATAGTTCTCTCTGACTGGGCCTGGAGCCCTGACAGTGATCTCCCTGCACATGTGTGAAGGAGCGTCTTCAGTTACCACCCTGCCTCTGCACACACATTAGTTTGCAAAGGTTATTTTGAGCTGCAGAAGTCCTGCTGTAACCCAGCAAAATAATAGGAGGAGTCGAGTTCTTCGCTGTCCATTCTGTTCCTCAAAGCTCATTACTGCGGCTGACGGAGGGGGGAAAAACCCCGAAACGTGTTCTCTCTGCATGGAACTTCAAGTAGGATCCTCATTTTAAAGCGATGGAGAACGGGCCTCTGCAGGTCCTGACCTTCCCCACGGCCCCCTACCCTGACCAGAGACCAGGAGCCAGCGGCCTTAGGAAGAAGGTTTATGTGTTTCAGTCCAAGAGGAACTATCTGCACAACTTCATCCAGAGTATCTTCTCCTCCATAGACCTGCCCGACCGTCAGGGTGCAACCCTGGTGGTGGGAGGAGACGGGCGTTTCTTCAACAAAACGGCTATCGGGGTCCTTGTTCAGATGGCAGCTGCCAACGGGGTCAGTCAGTGTGTGTTTGCGTAAATGCGTGTGTGTGTGTGTGTGTGTGTGTGTGTGTGTGTGTGTGTGTGTGTGTGTGTGTGTGTGTGTGTGTGTGTGTGTGTGCGTACACTTAAAAAGTGGTTGGTGGTAACTCTGTTTGCAAAAAACTATTATTTGACATGCCTCAGAATCTGGGGCATGTCAGTGTCACCTGCCCCATCACTTGATTGTATGAAGCACATGAAATATTTTGGCTGTGTTGCAAAAGTTTTTTTTTTTTTGTTCTATTTGTTCTATTGAGATTTTATCTTGTCAAGTCCATTGAGGGTCGTATCAAGATCATGAATGTTCTCAAAGCTCTGGTTGGTTGTGTCACAACATCTTAATAAAACAGTATTAACAAACTGTTCAACTAGAGAAAACAGCTGTCTCTGTTTTCACTTTAACAGTCCCTTCAATATTTTGTGATTGTTTTTCTGATTTCTATCAAAATCACTGATTTTGTGGAGCTAAAAAAATGTCCAAGCAATTTTGCAATGTTTGTGGTTACATGTATTACATAACATCAAATGTGACTTTTAGTTTCTCACCATTTACATCACGTACTACAAGTGACATTACTAAGGTTGAGGCAGCAGTGTAGTACAAGTGAAAAACACTGCCGCCTACTGGTGAGGGTTAGCAGTAATTTAAATTCAATGTTTTTGACCATTTTTTGCGGAAAATGTGCTAGATCTTTAAAAAAAGTTATGCATCGACATGAAAAAAGAAAGCAGGGATCTGATGACTGTGTGTGAGTTTCTCGCATAATTGGGAAAATTTGATTTATGTAATTTGCCATCTGGAGTCATAAAAAGCTACGATGGGATGGATTTGGTCTCCACACCTCGAGTTTTAAAACCTCCTTTTTTCCTACATTTTCAGTGGCTTAAAATCCCTCCAACAAAATTTCAGAGACATTTCATTCTCATTTCTGTTGTTTACAAGAACGACAATCAAGTCCTTGGAAAGATATAAAGCAAAGTTGACTAGTTAACTGAGACCAGCTAATTAGCCGACAAATATTAGCTTTCGGAGGCGCAGAACAGCATGAAGCGATGAGATGCGACACAAGTAGCACATAAATGCTTCTGCTACAGACAGCAGGTCTTTGCTCCGTTAACTACATCTTGATGTTCATCTCTTAAAAAGTAAGTGGCTCGTTTTTAACTGACACTGACTTGAACTTTATTTGACCACTTGTGACTGAAGTAGGATTACATTTTTATTAAATTTTCGTTTTAAGTGTTTGAGTTAACCTTGGAACTGTGGTATATAATATGTAGTAGTAATAATAATAATAATAATAAAATCAGGTTTCAAAATGTAATAAAATTAAAGCTGCATTATATAATAATCAAAAATGTAATAAAATCCAATTTGCAATAATTTATGCTACACATGTAATAACAGTTTGTGCCAAATATTACAAAATGTGAAAGTAGCCATTAGGGCCTTTTTAGATATATACAAGAGGAGGAGTAAACTTCTAAAAATAAAGGAGTAAAAAATAAATCATAACCTAGTAAATGTAATTTACTGTTAGCGACTTGGGCTTTGTACTTTAGAAGAGAATAATCTTTTATTAACTTTTGCCAAACCAAATGATTGAGGCAGGGGGAAAAAATCACATCTTCATAATTCATTCACTGCAATTTATTGAGTTGATTATGTAAACTGATCAATATCTGGGTAAATGAAATCAATTTAATCACTGGCTTACTAGTTAGTCATGAAACTGAATTAATACATAATGGATATGTCCGTTATGTATTAATGGACATTAATACATAATGTCCATATATATTAATACATAATATTGATATTATGTATTAATATTTTTTTTATTTCAATAATAAAAAAATATTAATACATAATGGATATTAATTTTTTATTATTGAAATAGCAATAGTCATTTATTTAAACATATTAGATGATGGATGATACTGAATTTTCTTATGTAGGAGCAGCACATTTTGTGACCTCACATGAAAAACTGTCAATCACTTTGATTAATGAGTAATTCCAACGAATGCCAATATAGCATAACTCAGCTGTCATCCAGCAGAAAGTGGCAGAAGAAATGAAGCTCTACACATCCAAAGTAAAAATCTAAGTCAGCAGAATAGTTTCAGCTCCTGACTCTGATCTGCTCCACTAGAAACACATCGAATCGTTCTGCTTTCAGGCACACAGCCAGCATCAGTAAAAAGCTCTCTATGTTCTCTGGGTTTAAATTACATCACATCTCAGTGGCTTGTGCTTTTTCAGCTCAGCAAATTTATTATAGAGGGTTAAAATACACTCATCCGTGCTGCAACTTGCTCTTAATGTCGGCGTTAATCCCAGTTCCACTTACATGTGAAAGGAAACGGAACATGGCTGCACCGACCTCCTCCTCCCCAACTCAAACGGTCCCCTGTGACGTTTCCACAGATTGGTCGCCTTATCATTGGTCAACATGGGATGATGTCAACGCCAGCAGTGTCTTGTGTGATCAGGAAATACAAAGCCATTGGTGGGATCATCCTCACTGCTAGCCACAACCCTGGTGGACCCAACGGAGACTTTGGCATAAAGTTTAACACAGCAAGTGGAGGTACGGCAGTGTGAGAAGTAGTGTCAGACACTAAAACTGATAGCTTGAAAGCTTTTTCTGGATAATACAAAGATGCCTTTGGTGACTAAGCCAGGGGAACACACCGCAATACTTATGAATATTGTTTTGGCAAAAAAAAAAAAAAAAATCTTCTGCATTCCTTCCAGGTCCAGCCAGGGAGGAGGTCACGAGCAAGATCTACCAGCTCAGCAGAACCATTGAGGATTTTGCCATTTGCCCCGGATTGCGTGTGGATCTGAAAACACTCGGCAAACAGGCGTTTGATCTGGAGAACAAGTTCAAACCCTTCACAGGTGATGGGGGTTACTAACATGCCTTCAGTCCCAAAGCAAAAGGGTCAAGGGTTTGCTTAGAAGAAAACCTGAACATGTGAGTTAGAGCCAGAGACTCTAATGGATACATTTAAAGCAGAAAGTCCGGTTCGTTTGGGGAGCTGTGAACATGCAACCAAAGTCTGATGTACACCAAGACAGCAAACTCTGACCTGCTTAAAAACGTAGGTGTCTGATTGGTGATGTGAGCTCTGGTGCGATTGAATGCATATATCAATGCAAACGGACCAAAGGCCCCTCCAAAAGCAGGAAGCAAACTGTAGCACAGAGCATTATGGGTAAATACAACCAGAACAAGCATTAGAGGGAGACAAAAGAGAAATCCCACAACTGTTACCATTTGATGCTGCTCTGTTTCTGTTTACATTTTGTGAAGAAGTCGGTGCTCCGAGTTTTCTTCAGAGGGTTTTGGGTGGTTTGTGTCAGTGATTCTTGGCTCGGTGCCTCTACAGGTGAGTTGGTGAGCAGGTTTTTCAATTAGTCTTTATTGTTTGACACAGTGAAAGTGAACCACACCAGCTGAAAATGTATGAAGTGTTGCAATTTTGGTCACCAATTGAACCGAGTTTACAGGACTATATCAGGTGTGAAAACAACCTAAGAAAACTGTTTATCACATAAGTTGTATGGCTTTGTGTGTAGTTTTTTTTGTTACATGCTACAGAGTCCTCTAAAAATTCACACCTCTTGAACTTTCCAACCACATAGCTGAAGGATTTTTGTTGGGATTTTATGTGAGATAGACAAACAAACAGACAACCGTTGCAGGTAGCTGTCAGACAGGCAACATGATCTACATAAAACGCTAACGGAAGAAATCCTCATATAAGTTAGGTTTGGAGTTTCACAACATTTGAGAACAACAATTATACTTACACTGTAATGTTACCAACTCCTGAGGATTTAAACCAAAGGCTTAAAATTTCAAATACTTCTTGCAGATAGAGAAAGTAGAAGACATTCGGTAGATTAGTTAGCATACAGACTTATAGATGAGCTTTTAGACGTCGTCCTACTGTCCTTTAACTTTGCTGCGTCATTTTGTTTCTACTATTTGTTGTGTTCAGTGGAGATAGTGGACCCTGTGGAGTCCTACGCCAACCTCCTGAGGAACATCTTTGATTTTGCAGCTTTGAAGGAACTTCTGTCTGGCGAGAATCATATCAACATAAGGCTGGACGCCATGCATGGAGGTGTTTTAACTCTGAAGAATTAAAGCTCCTGAAAAATAAAAATGGCTTCTGGTTCTGCTGGTTAAAATTCTAACTGTCTTAAATCTTTCTTTGCTGCCCAGTGCTGGGGCCGTATGTGAAGAGAATACTGTGTGAGGAGCTGGGCTGCCCGGCTAACTCTGCCATTAACTGTGTCCCGTTGGAAGACTTCGGAGGTCAACCGCCCGATCCGAACCTCATGAACGCCACCGACCTGGTTGACAGCATGAGAGACGGACAGTATGACTTTGGAGCAGCATTCGACGGGGATGGGGTGTGTTCAGTTTTTTTTTTTTTAAAGATTTTACACTAGAAAGTGAAATAAAACTCCCTCGTCTTTTAGATGATTGCTAAAGTCCAATTATGTGATAGTCCTGTGATTTCTTTCCAGGACCGCAGCATGATCCTGGGTAAGCACGGCTTCTTCGTCACCCCGTCTGACTCCGTGGCTGTGGTAGCCGACAACATCTTCTGCATCCCGTACTTTCAGCACACGGGCGTCCGAGGCTTTGCCCGCAGCATGCCCACAAGCACGGCGTTGGACAGGTAAAACTCTGGCCTTAACCCCCTGTCTTTCGACTTAACCCCCTGTTTTTGAAGACGCTCAGATCGGTTAAATAGCATTTCCTGTTTGCGGCCAAGAATACTTTCTCATCGAACTGTCCACAGAGTAGCCAAAGCAACGAAAATAGAGCTGCATGAAACTCCCACCGGCTGGAGGTTCTTTGGGAACCTGATGGACGCCGGCATGCTGTCTTTGTGCGGAGAGGAAAGCTTTGCAACAGGTACAACTTCTCCTGTGGGATTTAAAGAGGCTGAAGTGTTTGTGAGGTGGAAACTCTAAAAATGCATACAGGTGGGGACCACATTCGGGAGAAGGATGGGCTTTGGGCTGTGCTGGCATGGCTGTCCATCATCGCGACCAGACGGCAGAGTGTGGAGGACATCCTGAAGGATCACTGGATAAAATATGGAAGGAATTATTTCACAAGGTGGGTGGCGGACATGCAGCAGGTCGTATCCTTCCCGTTTCACCAATACTTGATCTAGAATTCTTTTAAGAAAATAATTGAAATGACCGAAGATCCGGGTAGGCATAAGTGAGAAAAAAAATCGTAGTCATTTCCGGCCTTTTGGAAATGACTACTTTGTTGTTTTTGCAGTTTTGAAGAGTGGCTAAGAGGAAGGTCTTTGAAGTGTACGCCTAAAGAAACGTTTTAAATGTATACCCTGGGAAAACGGGACCATGTAATTAAAAGTTTCAATAACCCTAAGAAGTTCAAATTACCAAATAAAGTCTATTCCAAAAGTATTCACAGTGCTTCCCTTATTCCACATTTTGTTATGCTACCACCTTGTTCCAAATTGTATTAATTATGTTATTTTCCTCAATATTCTATTGACAGTGTGATTCATTTTATGCTATTT
This sequence comes from Micropoecilia bifurca, assembly GCA_903067075.1. Classification (NCBI taxonomy): domain Eukaryota; kingdom Metazoa; phylum Chordata; class Actinopteri; order Cyprinodontiformes; family Poeciliidae; genus Micropoecilia; species Micropoecilia bifurca. The sequence goes on from CAEGAF010059853.1 coordinate 47,704, forward strand.
TTTGGAGTTTTTTGTAAATTTATTAAAGGTGAGGTGTTTTCTAAGAAATATTCAGTGTGTGACCGATGATTTTGTTTTAAAAAAAATTCTTCATATTGAATTTTATTCATAAAAACGTATTTTAATGTTTTTCACACAGCAGGTGTCAATAATGGTCCTGTCAATCCCTCAGTGTTTTTCATTTGATATGTCTACTTTGTCCTGCACTGTTGAATTAGCAACAGCACGATGTACTTAAGAGTAATATTGTCCAATTAAACCTCCTTCCGGGTAGAAAGTTGTTCCCAGAAAATGAGTGGAGAACATAAGTGACACCTAGTGGGGAATTACAGCCACTACATTGACTGAGGATTTTTCTCTTCCTTTCTGTTTTTTCCAAACAAGCTCAGATTTAATCATTTGCAGCTTTTTGCCTTTTCATGCGCTGATTTTAAGTCTTTTGATTCTTCTGTGATCAGCTGTCAACCACTGATAACTGACTGCTTGGCGAGTCCATGTAACATATACTCTATGAAATTTGAATCTCTTCTTCTTCATCTATGTCCTCCAGATATGACTATGAGAATGTAGACATAGATGCAGCGTGTGACATGATGGAGGACCTGGAGATTCTGATCTCCGACAAGTCCTTCGTGAAGCAGAGATTCGCGGTCGAGGACAAAATCTACCAGGTGGAAAAAGCCGACAATTTCGAATACACCGACCCCTTGGACAGCACCATAACCCGGAACCAGGTATGCAAGTTTGTAGTCATTGTGTCTTTTTCTCTTGATGTAAGCAACAAAACCAGCTATCTGTTTTCACCGCAGGGACTGCGGATCATCTTCTCTGACGGCTCCAGGATCGTCTACAGACTGGGTGGGACAGGCGCCGAGGGAGCCACCGTCAGGATCTACATCGACAGCCACGAAAGGAAACTCCTGTTTGAAGAAACGCAGGTAAAGAGGCAGAAACGGCGGGCAGCTCAATCCAAACATAGTACGAAGCAGTAGGATCAGCAGCAGCTACATCTTTACATACACAGGGCAGTGCAAACCAAAAAAGAAAAAGAAGTTTTGCACATTTTGCCATTTTTGAGCCATAAACTTCAATGTACTTTATTATATATTTAAAATGTCTTCCAGTTCCGGTGTCGAATGTTCTTTACAATTTACAGTTTATTGATATTTGAGAATGCGTTCTTGCATAAATATGTTTTTACCATTATGTTACTAGAAAATGGTGTCCAAACAACAATATTTTTGTTTATCGCAATAACCTCTGGGACAGTTAATCGTCCGGTGACTCTTGTTACCGTGACGGGCCCAGTTGTGATGCGACCAAATAGTTTGTTGTAAATTAGTCACTAGGTCATGTGGCATCCAGGTGCATCGGTCTCTGACCTCATGGTTCTCGTTTGGACAGGTGATGCTGGCGCCCCTGGCGACCATTGCTCTGAAGATTTCTCAGCTTCACCACAGGACGGGTCGAAACGGCCCGTCGCTCATTACGTAAACCCTCCCACCGAATGCCCTCAACTTCCAGGATTTTTTTTTCTGTTTTGTTTTATTGTTCTGCCTTTATTTTTGTATAAACAGAGCAGGAAGTCAAAGAGTGAAAGCACTGTGTGCGACAGGTGAAATTTCTGACTCATATTTGTAGTTTTCCTCATACATCTGGTATGTAATCGAGTGCGATTTTTTTGTTTTGTTTTGTTTTTTTTGCCATTTGTCTGCTTTTTGCTTATGGATTATACCAGATCAGAGTAAATAATTATTTTACACAGCATGGCTTCCTTCCACTGTCATTGTTTTCCTAATATTAGGACTTAAAAGAAAGATTGTTTTCTGAAGACTATTGTCAGCTGAATTTCACTTTGTCAAGCTAGCTACATATTTTATATGTTATATTTGAATACAGACACTGCCTCAGCTAAAAACATGATAATAAAACAAAACTAAGACAAACTTCTTTCTTTAAGCGTCAAACTTGAATCGTTTATGCTCTCTAATTGGAGGAAATTAAAACTCCTCGGCGAATAATAACTTAAACTGAGCATGTGTGACAAAAACCAGCCTGCCATTAAAATCAGCACTCCAGAAAATTATAAAAACAAAAACAAGGCAGCATTTGATTATATTGCTCACCAGAAAAAAATTAACTCTTTTTTTTTTCTCTTTTTCTCATCATGAATAAACCCATGTTTCTTTGTACCGCGTGTCATTTCTATATAATATTTGTTACAAACCCAGGATGAGACGGGAAGAATACAGTGTGAAAGAAGAACGTCTGAGCTACCATCCAGACAAGGACAGCAGGAGTCACTGATATCGGCTCTTGCTCTGTGATCACTGACACCCGTTCAATTGTTGCTCTCTTTTGGTTTCTGAGCCTGAAATCTGTTGAAACAGGTCAGGTTTTATTGTGTTATGCATTTCTACAAAAGACAAAAAAGCTATTAAAAATGTGAAATGATAGCTGCAAGTCATCACAACATGCAAAACACAAAATGTTTTGACAAGTGAGCCAGGAATATGGTTGAGAAAGACACGCTTCCACAATAGAGAAAGATGCACGTGTGAATACATTTATTAATCCAGCAGGTAAAGTGTTTTTTTTTTTATTATTTTTTTTTTAGAAAATGTATTCAGTGGAACTTAAAGCTGCAACTAACAATTTTTTTAGTAATCTATTAATCTGCCAGATATTCGGCTGACTGATTAATCGGATAAAAAAAATGGCACAATCTACAGATTTTTCATTTAACCACTTAAGATAAATTAGTTTATTTGCATTACAAGCCCTTAATAAGCAAATAATTAAATTACTTTTTTAAATATTAAAGAGCTTAAAATACAATAACAGCATTTATTTGGTAAATCTGAACCAGGTGAAGCTAAACCTATACCTTTTGAGGAGTTTACTTACAAAGACTTTTGACTTAAATGCAAAATAAATATATTGATTTGGTGCACCAAGTCAATATAACAAAAACTATGATTTTTGAGTTTGTACCCCAGTTAATTATTAAGAATTAGCTGGAGTACAATAATTATAACAATAATTATTAATAACAACTGATTAATCACAATTAAATAAACCTCATTGATCACTTCAGCCATTTTGGGAATATATGAAACGTATCTATAAAAAAAGAAATAATAAAAAAACTAACAAAATTACTTACATATTCCCCAACTGACAATTTTTTGTTCAGCCACATTTTCCTAACATTCTGTTGTTAAATTAGAATTGTATCTCATTTAAGACGCACTTGGATGTTTAAACAACAGAAACTTAATCAAAATACAATATTATTTAGATGTGACTGTATTTAAGGCCAGATTTTAAAAAAACATAAGCCTCACTGCAAAAGTTCCAGCATTTTATTGTATTATTACCATATTATCAATTTATTGTATTACTTTTTTTTTTAAAAATTATCTTTCATATTAAAACATAATTATCTTTACCACGGTGGCTGGCACCAACATGATACTGTCGCTTTAAGACAGTCATGTGACGTAGCCTCAGGAAACCCCGATGGAGGAAGCAGGAAGTTCGTCCAGCAAGACAAGACGCCTCGGATCATAAACAATATTCAAAGAAGAGAATAAAAATCTTTCAGGGAGCATTTAACATATTTATAACAATGGCTGGGATTAAAGGTACAGCGCTGAAACATTTCTGTCACGTTCAGGGGTTGACAGTTAAGTTTTTGATGAGTTTTGACGACCTCCTACTTCAGAAACTTGTTAGCTTTTGTTTCTAACCTTTCGGGAATCATTTTCACCATCAGTGTGACTGTTTTACAGGATAGTTGTTATCACATAGAAAATATATAGACCTTGTAAACTGCTCACCAGTTTTTATGCTGCGTTAGTCTGGGAGTACAAACATATATTGTAGCGAGTCCGTAGCTAAGGAAAGATTTAGCCTTGCGTCTTGCACTTTCGTTTTCATATATTACTGCTCATTTATTACCGTCAAGTTATAAAATTTCTGATATCTCCTTGTAGCTCTGGTTGGTCTTTCGTTCAGCGGCGCCATCGGACTGACTTTTCTTCTTCTGGGCTGCGCGCTGGAACAATACGGGTAAGTTCTGACGGCTCGTCACGTTGTACTGCATGTTTACATGTGTACAGGAACAATTTGGCACGAACTATAAATTGTTAGGCTAAGTATGTTCAGAAAAATTATTTGAATTAAAACTTCCTAACAAAAACCTAGAAATTACTCCCAAATTATAACTATGCAAAAATCTAGTGAGGGCACATCGATTCAAAATTTGACATTTTGTAACATTTAATGTTGAACTGTGACAAGCCTTCCCCAAAAGATTATTTGTTGCCAAAAATAAAATAAATACCAGTTTAAAGCATTTGACAAAAAAAAAAATTGCTATCAACAGGCCGGTGACAGGCTACACAGTTTGTAGAGCTGTTGCCTTGCAGCAAGAAGGTTCTGGGTTCAATTCCCAGCCCCAGTCTTTCTGCATGAGTTTGCATGTTCTCCCTGTGCATCTGTGGGTTTTTCTCCAGGTACTCCGGTTTCCTCCCACAGTCCAAAAACATGACTGTCAGGTTAATTAATCTCTCCAAATAGTCCCTAGGTGTGTGTGTGTGTGTGTGTGTGTGTGTGTGTGTGTGTGTGTGTGTGTGTGTGTGTGTGTGTGTGTGTGNGGTTGTTTGTCCTGTGTGTCTCTGTGTTGCCCTGCGACAGACTGGCAACCTGTCCAGGGTGACCCCGCCTCTCGCCCAGAAAGTTAGCTGGAGATGGACACCAACAACCCTCCTGACCCCACTAAGGGACAAGGGTATTAGAAAATGGATGGATGGATGGATGGATGGAGGGCCGGTGGCAGCCTTTTGGACGCCCCTAGCACAAATTCTTTGTGTACCCGAAGAGGAGGAAGTTCAAACCATTTCGTCCATCGATCATAATGGATGAAGATCATATCCCTACTCCAACGTCTCTCTGCCCAGCTTTCTAAGCGTCCTGCCAGACTGAGATTCAAAAAAGAGCGACAAAAGGATATTTTAAATGTCTTGTTGAGAGCAAAGCAAAAAATCAAAGTCTACTTCCTTGTTTGTGTGAAAAGCTGATTTCTGACTAGGAACTAATTTCACTTGTCAAGTTCCAGTAATAATATCAGTGTGCAGAAAGTTACAAAATAGATGGAAAGATGAATTTAAATCTAAAATGCTGTTAAACAACCCAAATTATTCAGGTTGCACACAGACATCTAGTTGATCTGTGAATATTGTCAAGGTTGTTGGCATAAAAACATGCAGGAAGAATTTAAATTTCGTGTTAGGAATTTAAAAGCCGACTGAGCGTCTGAGGTCAGTAGATGAGCTGAAAATGGTTCTCAGGTAAGCGTAGTGGCACTTCACTATACTTTTACCTAAATAGAAGTAGAAAGTAGGTATTGAGAAGATTAAAACAAACAAAAGAAATAGTAGCACAAGTAAATCACTTTCAAACCAAATATCTACCAAATTTAGCTCAGAAATCTATGAACACTTTAGACATTTTAGGTCTAATTTTAGTTTACAAAATACTTTTAGTTGTGTTTGAAGATTTTTTTTAAAAAATTGTAGTTCAAAACGCATCACTTTTATTAGAAGGAACATCTAAATACTTTTCCAGAAGTGCTAAGCTTAGCTATACAGATGTTATTTTAAAAGCCTTTTTTAGCCTTTAACTGTGTCCCAAAATAACAAAAAAAGTTATATATATTCTTTCAAAAATAAATTTGTAACTCACTATTAAACTAACTAACTGAAGTTAGGTGCTGCAGAATATATTTTTACTGTTGAAAGATACAAATAGCAGAAGGGGAATCTGCTGGTCATCTTTTATAATATCCTCTTATATGCTTGGAAAAATAAATCCTTCTCAGCTCAAACTGAAACCTACATGTTTTTGCAGCCATCTCACAAATCAAAAATAAGAAATTAGTTGACTGATGGACTGGAGCTCTACACTTTCTGAACTCATCTGTGTTTTGCTTCGGTCTCTCCAACATTTTCTGGGAAAAAATACGTAATACCAGCATGGTTTTAGACAGTTTGCTCCTCTGGCATTCAATACGGGACGACTGACATCGTTGCCTCACTCCAGCCCCAAACTGGGATGTTTTCTCATCGCAGAGGAAATACTCTGGTGTTTGATCTATCCCTCGTTCCGTCTCTCACAGGGTTTACTGGCCGCTTTTTGTGCTGATTTTCTACGTGTTGAGTCCCATCCCAACCTTCATATCCAGACGCCTGAGTGACGACGACTCTTCCAGCAACGCATGCAGGGAACTGGCCTACTTTTTAACGACGGGTATCGTGGTGTCGTCTTTTGGGCTCCCCATTGTCTTGGCCCGAAACAGTACGGTGAGTTCTCCTTGTTCTCCTTGTTCTCTTTGTTCCCCTTGTTCCTGCGTTTAAGGTCCGGAGCCTTTTGGAGCCTTTCCAAAGTACTCACACGTGTTAGACTGCCTGGGCTTTAGGGGACATGCAAAAAAAAAAATGATGGCAAACAATTACATTCAAGGTAAAAAAGAAAAAAAGGTGAATACGCACCAAGATGAATTGCGTTAATGAAGTTTTAAGTCAAAAAACAAATTAAATTTGTAGCGACATTCTCTTGAGGCTAAAAGTTTTAAGAATTTTATTTGGGGTTTTTTTTTCTTAATTTTTTTATTTTCCTTCCTCTTTGCCATTATTATCAGCTTGTGACTGGAACATGGCAAAATGCAAACAAAACAAAGAGAAAAGAATAAATAGGGTTTTTTAATGTAATAGTAATAGAGATGGGTTTAGGAGTAACTTTAGTGGAAAATGCAATAACGGCATATTATAGTGAGAGACTGAGGTCAGGGCTCAGAGGTTACTGTAACCACTGCCTGATGTTGAGTCCCCACGTAAACTGCTTTGGTGTAGAAAAAAATAATGAATTTCACATCAGTTTGAAAGGCTAATAAATAGATTCATCAACACAAAAATGAAGAATATTAGATCTGTAATGTCAGTATATTTTGATCATTTCCAGTTTTTTCCATTAATTTGATTTATTTCAACCAACAAAAATGTTTTCTCAATTTCAGTTTTTACTATTTTCTTAAATTTATTCATACATTTCAACTTTTAACATTTTTCTAGCGCCCCCTACAGGCAGATTAAGCATGTTCTCTGGAGGTTGAAAAGTCCCAAACGAGCAGACTTTTCCGACCATGGCGCCGTGCCACGCGCTTACAGCCCAGTCTGCTCTCTTACAGATCCAGTGGGGCGCCTGCGGCCTGGTGATGACGGGAAACGCCGTCATCTTCCTCACCATCCTCGGCTTCTTCGTCATCTTCGGAGGTGGGGACGAGTTCAGCTGGGAGCAGTGGTAGAGCGTGTGAAAGGCGCTCGGGCAGATGGGGCGGGTAGGTGGATAGTGAGATGAAGCGACAGCAGATCGAGGGGCACGTTTGTTCTGCGCTGAATAAGGAGGGTGTAGAAAGAACAAAACCTTCACCAAGATGATTTTTCTTTTGTTGGGGTGATCAGGGGGGTTAGATTTAGCAGGCAGTGCTTTTTATGCTTATGAATGTGCCTTAAGCGTGTGGCTCCAAGGCCTCCAGCCCCTACAGCCACTCACTCTATCCATTATGTCTCATGTGTTGTAGCTTGGCTTAGCTTAAACTCCCAAAGTGGCCTCTTATCAAGGTTTTCATCCTCATCACCGTGCCTCAGTTTATTATTTTTGGATCCCATTACTTTTGAATGGGATCCAAAAAGGAAAAAAAAAAAGTTGTAATTCACAATGCGAAACTTGCTGTCTGTTCTGAAATACGGCTTGCGTAACACAAGCGCTGTTCGCTTTTAAAAGTTGGAAGGTGTTAAACGACGTTAGGATGCAGGGCTGAGGTGTTCCTTAGTTCTCTTTGGATTCTTTTTCCTCAAGACTTTTTTGTTTCTTTCTTTCTCTTCCTATCGCTATTGTTTACATTTTCACCAAAGATCACTTCCGATTGCAACAACAACAAAAAAAATAGATGCATGTTGTCCAATCCAGAGAAAGTTTCCTGATTCATTTCACGAACAAAAAAATGGAAAATGGACACTAATGATCATGATTAGTAATTTTTAAAAAATAGTTGGTTTTTTGCACAATTTGAGTAGCTCATTCTGCTAATGTACGCTTTGAAGCCAAGTGCACTTCTCCATATTGACCTTATCCATAACCGTCTGCCTTATGTGATGTGTATTTAATTAGCAAAGAAATCACTGATGTTTGACTTGCTTTCTCTTGAATCAATATTACAGCCTCATGTTCTGTTTATCCTGTTTGATGGGAGTAAGACTGTGTTGCCCCTCTCATTGAAAACTGTAGTTATTGTTCTCTATAATGTTCTGTTTCTTTAGCAATAGCTTCACATCTGCAGTTTGGGGGTAAGATAATATATTTTGTGTGAAACTGACACTTTTTCTCTTGGTAGAATTTCTACTCTTTATATAGTAACTTTCTTACACACTAAGGAGAACTTTGAGGTAATTTTATGAGCTCCAATTATGTTCTCTAACATTTAATAAAACTTTGTGTTGTAAATGTGCGGACTCTTATTTTTTATTTTCATTTTTTTAGGTGTTTTATGCTGTAGGAAGTGGAAAAACAGACTACATTTTTGCAGAGTTGTACTGATTAGAGGTTTTGTGACCTACATACTTAACTTTTCCAGTGTCTCTTTAAGGACTTTCTATTACACGGCTAATCTTTTTTTCCTCTTGAATAAATGGAAAATGCATGTTTGTGCAATTGTTTATATCAAAATAAAACAATGATTTTTCTCTAAAAAGCCCAAAGTTGACTTTTCTACAGAATAAAGCCACTTTAAAAACATTACTGCATATGTCAATTAGCTTCTCACAAGACAGATTATGACTAATTTTTTTCTTTTGCTCACTTGAAGATGTAAGAGTGTACTCAAAGATGTTACTTTTTTTCTATAAGATAACTTGGAAATAATTTATTTAAAAAATGTCTTGAACTTTAAGAAAAACCCTCTGGTTTACTGCATGTTAGATGTTTAGTTAAATGTTACAATAAATCATTCATTTATCGTAACCATACAGGAGGAAACATTCCTGTCGCGGAACGTTAATTTATTTCGTTCTACTTGGAGCAGCCGATGTTACACAGCTCCACAGGGACCTCAAACCAGACATTTTTGTTCTGTCACAAACAGAATTGGACTCTTAAAACACCACAACTTTTCTGTAATATTTTCAGTTTCGCTCCAAGAAGCAAGCTGAAAGAACAGCAGTCATTCCGCCATAGAAAATGTAGTTACCCTTCTAGAAGCTTCTTGCTGCTTCCGTGCCTCCTCTGACTTCAGTGAAATCCAAAAATGACTAGATCTTCTTTCCTCAGTGACAACGTCCACACTGAAGAGTGTTGCTTTCACCCAGGCCTGCTAAAACTGAGGTATGATTCCAACCAGTTAGAGGTAATTTTAATCACCATTTAATTTCTCCTTCCATCTCTTCGTTTTTGCTTTAGCATGTCGTTACCAGAATATCTTTTTATGGAAGTTAAGCTTCTTTATTAGCAGCTGACGAGGCAGCCAACTGACCCAGTGCGGATGCATAGAATGCGGTAGGGAAGGCTTCGACAAAACACAGCTAATCGCTAACATCTGTTTACTTGGGTAAGGATAGAGAATATTTACAGATACAAGTAGGTAAAGTATGAGACTGCTGTGTTTTTGTTTTTTACCGACTCCACGGCAACCTGAATTCAACCGAGTGTGCCAGCTGGATGTTCGCTACGTGTATCAATAGGTCCGCAACTGTTGATACGTAGTGAATGAGAGCTGCCTGAAGAAGAATTGACAAGAGTCACAGTTTTTGTCTTATTGCATTTTTTCACAAACTAAACTAAACAGTAACTAAAATAAGTTACTGTTGCTACAGCTTGGCAAAAAAGACTAGCGCTCAGCAAGTGCCTCTCTTGCAAGTGAACTGAGGTGAAGAAAAAGAGTTTGGAGGATATCAGTCTGACTTGAATTTTGTAATGAGAAGCTATGCCTAACAGACAAGTCCTGCTATGAACACATTCTAAATAATTTACACAGCTTTAAAATATTCAGAAAGCAACATGTAAAAAAACACAGTAGCATTCAATTCAAATACAGATTGGCAACATCTGCGTAAAACCGCCAAACATAAAGAATGATAAAAGCCATTGTTGTAGACGGGGTTAAATAGAACTAGATGGAAATCAGACATACAGCTGTGAACAACTTGAGTGGTTTAATTACATCCTCTGTTGATGTGTGTCAGAAAAGCAACAAACCTTGATCACCAATCAGGGCATAAAGGTGGGTGTTTTTGGTTTTCTATCCACAAACAAAATGAAACCCACAGTCTGTGGATAAATTAATGCCTGCATGAATAACATCTGTTCTGCCTGCCTCCTGTAATTGCATTTCAAAAAGGGTTGGGCACAGCGGGAATGGTGCATCATCATCCTGGATACTTTAATATATAATATTTCTGGGCAGAAAAAGCCTTTTGGAGGAGATAAATATCTAAAGAAAGCATGTACTATGTGAGACAAGGGAGGATGTAGGTTCTTAAATTCCCTGTTGTCGTCATAGAGATGGTGGGACATATGTCCAATTAACACAGTCAAGTGCCAGTGGGATACCGTAGTTCCTACGATAATCTCCAACCATTTCCTCATCAAGTTTTGTATTTTTCATCATTTAGAAGAAGATCAAGTCCTTTATGTCGCCACAGTTAGAAAATCAAGTTGCTTAAGAAACAAAGTTGGTTACGTTGATAGCGGAAGAACAACTTAAATGTTTTCATCAGTGAGATGGAAGCATGTATAAGCTGTTTTCAGATGTACAATACAAATATCCCAGAGGGATAAAAGATACCCATAAAGAGAGAGACTAAAAAAATATATGATAGATTAAATTTCTATTCAGAAAGTGTGAAAAGGGCACAAGAGAAAAGAAAATGGAAGAAGAAAAAAGACCCAGGGACATCCATTCATCTCTTTTTTTCAGGACAGCTGTTGCCTAGCAACAACCAAGGCATCAAAATGACTCCAAAACACTCCTGAGTGAGGCCTTGAATGCGGCACAGCAGAAGTTCTGTGATACTGTAAATTATATCTCACTGCTGCTGGAGTTTTTGAACACCTTAGCTAGAGTAGAAGCAGGCACAGAAAAACAGAAAGTTCTTCCTGTACAACAGGAATTATATAATGATACAAAAACAAAATGATATTTACCAGATCCTGAAATAATTTAAATCTAACCTCCAATGTATGAAAACACACACTAGGTCTTTACTGTGTGTGTAAAGAACCAGTGTTAGACAAGCTACAATGTGTTGGACAAAGATGAAGCCATATTTGGAAACTGTGTCTAGAAAGTAAGTGGACGAAAGTGCTGCTTCCATAGGATTCAGCAATGGCTCATCATAAAGTATGTACTGTCTACCTTAATGGAATCAGAAGCTTTTCCAAGTTAGTTATCTTGTGTAGAGATCTGTGTTGATACATTGCCAAATAGGAAACTGCCTGTCAGTCTGAGAACGTTTATTAGGTAATTTTCAAGCAGATCCCACAAATTTTATTCCAAGGCCAAATTGTGGAAAGCTCAAAGAAGTTGCAACTCATTGGTGTAATGGCTGCCCATAGCATAAATAAATTCATGACAGTACAAACAGAAAAAGACTGGACAAATATTAGTTGTGGAACAATGGCTTTTGGACAGAAGATATATTTGCCCATGATGCACAGTATAATCGTATTAACACCTCATTAACACCTCAAAAACTTGGTGGCGGTTTGACGATTTGTTTTGCTGTCACTATACGGACTAAGCCCCTTGGGATTTTTCTACAATCAATTACGAGACCATCTGTCTCTCAGTTGAGGGTATGAAATGTGTAAAAAGGTGCGGACCAACATTCCTGCTCAATGATGAGACGGATATGATCACATCAACTGAATGCTGAAAAAGAGGGTTCCAAAAGTGGAGTTGTATGGCGGTAATAGTTTTTCATATACAGCTTCTCTACTTCTTTTTTTTCTTTGTGATTTCTTTGTTTTATGATCCAGGCCTTAAGGGCCAGTGTCCGGCAGGTTTAAGATGTGCCCCTGCTTCGACGCACCTGGTTCAAATAATCAGGTCATTAACGAGATTCTCAAGAACTTGACTGCACTCATAACTCAGCCAATTGACTGAGGCGTATTGGACCATGTGAAAGTTACAGGACAACAGCCCTTTAGATCTGGATTTGCGGATTCATGTTGTGGCTTCAATTGACCTTGACATCAACAACTATTGAAACAGCAGAGCAGTTTAGACAGTTTGTTGAAATATGTGGTTGGAGCAGATGTTCTTCTGTTAAAGGAACATTCCAGTATGTCACTGAAGACGAGAAGTGAATGTTTTGAAGGGGACATTATGATCTGCAGCAGACAAGACAAGGGAGAAGAGGAGGTTCTTACAGGTGGACAGTTTCCTGAGAGGTGAGTCTATCCACAGAGGTTAAGGTTGACTGGTGGTGGTGAGTGGTGTTTTTTCTGTCCTCATGTTTTTCCCCTTTTGTCTTTCCTTCCAGATGGAGGAGAAATAGATCCAGGATTGTTGGCGGGTGGACAGGCAGGTGAGTATGGGATATTGGAGGTGAAGGATCCCCCATAGCATGAATCAGAGGATCAATGAAGAGACTGAGCAGAAGGAGCTTGAAGATTAGTTTTTGAATGAGACTGGAGAGTGAGGAGGCAGGATGCAGAGATCCAGGAACGAATGAGACAATGACCAAAACAAGTTTGCCACTCAGTGAGATGGAATTGTCAGGCAGTCTTCCTCAGGGGAACCAACTCATCTTGAGCTCCTCCTGATTGTGCCTGGTGAGGTTCATCTGTGGGAGTATATACCTGTCTGCCACGTTTGAGAGGTAGGAATAACACACACAGCATTGCATGACTCTGTGCATTTTTTTAATGATCCCTACAAATGTCTTTCTTTTTTTTAACTATCACAGCATAATTTGCATTGAAATTCTCATTAATGAAAATGAAATATTCTATTAGATTTTGCTACAATAAAGTCATTGGCATAGTTATTGTTATTCTTGAGGTAAGTGGGGGGGGGAAAAATCAAAAATCTTTATTACAGCGTATAGACCGTAAACTGTAAGTGTCAGGAAGGTTTTTCCAGACAAAGAGCCGGAGGGCTGTTCCTTTAAAACAGACAGATTCATTCCCTTCTGGGTGGAAATCTAATAGAATCAGCCTGGAGTGGAAGTGGGAGAGCGGCCGCACGGAGCGCGCGCGCGCGATGACAAGCCATTGGTAAAAGGGGTGGTGGGTACGGAAGGGCGGGGCACTTACGTGGTTGTCGCTAAAGCCAATCGATGTGCACGTGGAGTCGTGAAGGGGAACGAGCGCGAATGGGACAAATGGAACCTGATAAAAAGGGGCGCGTGCCTCGATAGGCTCGCGGTGGGACGGACCGCGGAACAGAGCGACAGCAGCTTCGTCGGAGGGAGGACACAAACCACCACCGATAAGAAGAAATTCATTCGGTAAAGCAGCTTTTAGAAATTTAAATATTTTTTGCCTCGCAGAGCTTTTCGTCGAACTTATTCTTATGAATCAAATTATTGTGTGTGTGTTTTTTTCGGCCGCCAACCTGGAGCTCACGCGACGTTTCTTTGAAGTTTTGACATTTTTGGCATCTTCCTAAGTCTTATCCAGATAAGTCCTATTGTGAAAACGTTAGCATTATGTACTTCCGGCATTTCATGTGCTGATAACACTTTTCACAGGAAACATATTTTGAACCAGTCAATTACGCAGATTTGCTGCGTTTCTAGTCTGCTGCCCTCCTTATCTTTGTTTCCACTTTGCGGTGAAAGCATCTCTCTTCCTTTCGACTGTTCCGTTTCATTGTGTGTCACGTTTCAAAGACTTTTCTTAACCAGCCGTAACATGATAATGACATGTTTTATTTATTTAGATTGTAATCAAATGGAGTTAAGTTTGAAGAGTGTCTGAGATATGTACTTAGTATTTTAAACAGGTAAAGAAGATGCATAAAGAAACATTTGGGTCACACAGTAAGGGAGGGGTTGGCTTGTTTGGTCTTTAAACTGTCTTCTGCCATTAGAGAATCAGTCAGTTTATTTACCAACAGGCAAATGAGTTTAACCTAAAGGGCACAGTGATAGACAGCTTTAAGTAGGCTGTAAAATCAACATAGAATGCCTGAAGGGATTTAATGTGTCTGCTTACAGGGTCAGCAGGAAAATCTTTGTTACTTTTTCTTTAAAGTGTTTGCTTGAAATATTTAAAAGCTTGACAAACAATACAGCTTGTAACAAATAATTGAACAGCTGCTCTGTTGTGTAAGATTTTGAAGTAAAATGATACTATGTTGCAACTCTATGTGAGTGGATGTGCGATTTTTAGGCTATGACATCATCTGGTTGGAGAGAATCTGCCCTATTTACTACAACATGCAGAAATATCAATCAGAGAATGCAAATGGGGATTTATACCTATTATTTGATTATAATGTTCATCATATGTTTCTTATCCATTGCAGTCAAAGTAAAAATCCTAAATAGTACACACTCTTTCACTTGTAAAGTTTTACATGTAATCTGATGTTTTTTACACCTGACCTCAAGAGTACAAGTCAATTCCATACTGGTATCATTCGTAAAACCAAAATGGAAAGTAGATTTGTTCATGTCCAGCTCTCTTAAAGTCCCAAAATAGCATTTCACTATGGAATTTGACTGGACCATTTCTTCACATTCAGTTTTTTTTTCGTGTTGTTGTTTTTTTGTGCCGTTTGCCTCAATGTTTGAGATCTTTGTTTTGTTGCATGGTCCAACTCCAGCCTCAAGTTGTCTGTGGCAACTGGCTCATATAAAGATCACTCGTGTAGAGTGAGCTACATTGACATTTTAGACACATAAATACTTTGGTATTCAGAAAAGTTTGTGTTTGACTCAATCACTGCAGAGACCTCCAAACCTGCAGCTGTAAAGCAAGCCTGTCACCCTTTCACCACAATGCTTCAACGTTTCTAAATGTTGCTTGTTTTTGCCAATATCCTTAGTTTTGTATTATGTCTTTTGGCTTAAGCATCTTTACTTCATTCTCATCTGTTCAAAGAACATTATGCAGAAGATGGTTAATGATTCTTTTGGATGAAACTTTGACATTGTGTTCTTTTTAAAAGGAAGAGGCTTTGGCAACTCTTAGTTTCTCCATCTTTTTGTCATTGTACTGCCAAAGCAACCACTGGTGCCAACTCCTCAGCAAGGAAAGCAGCTACTGGCTATCTTAAAAGTCGCAAGATGATATCAATGCATAATTTGTGTATTTGATCATGTGTGATTCAGTAGAAGAAAGCAATGAACTTTTTGAAATTATTTAATAATATCAGTTGAGAAATGTCAATATTCGCTCTGCCTGATATAAAAAAAATCAAATTTAAGGGCTAACCGCAGGCAAATATGGCGACAATGTTGCTAAGTTGGCAACAATGTTGGCAACAAGTTAAGTGAGACCGGTGTAAACTGATATTGCATTGATGGGGCTTTGTCAGTTTCTTTGATTGCTATGGTTTGACCTTTGGGCCAATTTGCTGTAATATCTGCACCTTGAGACATGGTCAAATATCTGAAGTGTTTATTTTACTTGGCAATATCTTTTTCTCAAAGTAGAAGGATGGTCTTCAAGTTGTTCAAAAATAGTGCCATAGCCTGTTTATAACAATGAATTGCTTCTTTTGTTCATGAAATCTGTCAATTCATCAATCATCCAGTTTATTTGTACCAGTTTCTTTAATTCCAGAAGATTGATAATCGGCCAATACTTACATGTGAAATCAATGTTGTCCACTGTTCCTATCTACCTCAGAAAAGGTCTAAAAATCAACCACTGTCCTCCTCTGTTCTATCCTGAGAAAGGTTTGCCTGACAGACTGGCCCACCAGGTCATGTCTGGACATTTGCAGCTAACAATATTTACCCCAGTGTTACCAACTAAACAACTTTCTTGCTATATTTAGCAACATTTCACACAAAAATTTCATATCGACCAAAATTGGAATCGGCTTGGTCAGGCTTCTTAAAGATTGGTGATTGGCCAGAAAACTGCAATCGGTGCACTACCTAGAGTAGCATGCTGCTGTGTGAATGGTGCAATGAATTACAATTTACTTTTCTATTTGAATTTCTTCAGAGTTTAATCAATACTAACAGTGGAATCTTTTTTTTAGTTGATATTTAAACATTTGTCAGACTTGGTAAAGGCCAGATCACTTATATCCTCATGAAAACATTTAAAGTCGCCATACTCTCTTTTACCATAACTGTAAATAACAAAAGTAAAAGCAATGGGCGAACAAATTAGACTTAGCAGTATTGTTTAGTTTCAGGACTAGTGAGTCTTAAATGTCCAATCTGTCATTTGAAGGAGCTTCAGTTGAATTCACATTTCTATTAATCAGCACAAGCCATTGATTCATGACTTGAAAATTGTGTCTCCCTCTCTTATGTAAATCAGATTTTTGGATATTCTTCCCACAGATCTCGGCAACAGGTTGCAACTTTTACTCACTTTCAAATTAGCTTTACACATCAGAAACTCAGCAGTATTTCACTTTAAGCCTGCGCCAGAGCTTTTGTGTGGTCTGTGTATGTTGGTGGGGTTGGTGGTGTGACCTCAACAGATCACTGTGCTTTTATTCTCAGTGTGTGTTGAAACAACACCGCACATCCAGCTGCTTTTCAAAGCGCTTACCAGACTGATGAGTCAGTGATTGGCTGCTTGGTAGCGTCAATGCTGATGTTATGCTGCCTTCTCGGTCAGGGACTGTTGATGCTTTTGACTTCCTGATGATGTGTACATGGCCTTTTGTTGTTTCAGACTGACTGTCAGTCCTGGGAGCCGTGCTGTTCATTCAGCCTTCAGTGAATACACAGAGCGTTCTGTCATGTTCTCTTGTTCGTGTGCCCCCTGTAATTGTCAGATGAAGGCTGCTGAATTTGTACTGCAAATATGTCACATGCAACTGTTGATATTCTCACGGGGACCTTTTCCACCAAACTGTTTCCAGTGCTTACCTGGCGTTAGTGGGCTTTTTTCACCAATCTTTATAACGAGACAAACTCCGACCCAACCACAGAAAACAAGAGCTATTGTAGTCCCTGTTTGCTGCTGGACCAAAGGAAAAACCTGCTTACGTCAGGAGTTACTTAAGAGGTGGGCCCACCGGGAACAGCAGCCAATTAAAACATTGTTAAACACCCTTAAGTTTAGCTTAGTATTTTAATGAGTGCTGTTAATCAATTAACGAAATGTAATCATACTCTAACTCTAGATAAGAGTTGTGATTAATCCCTCTGCTCAACTTTGTAAGCTATAAACTTAAAAAAAAAATCACATTTTCAAAAAATCGAAGTAAATTAAATTAAGTAAATTGGCTCAAAACAAATGTATTTATTTTCCAGGTTTTCATATTCAGGAAGGTTTAAAAGAAACCATTGTGTTCCATCCATCCATCCATCCATCCATCCATCCATCCATCCATCCATCCATCCATCCATTTTCTTACACCCTTTATCCCTTAATGGGGTCGGGAGTTGCTGGTGCCTATCTCCAGCTGGCGTTCCGGGCGAGAGGCAGGGTACGTCCTGGACAGGTCGCCAGTCTGTCGCAGGACAAAACCATTGTGTTTCAGATGTTAATTTAGAAATGTTGGCTATAAAGTGGTTGTGCTTCAGTGGAAGAATAATTCACCGCAGTAATAAGTCGGCTACATACCAGCTTGTTTTAATGCAAACTACCCTTGTGGTGTTTTTAAAAACAGAATTTACCCACTGAGCGCACCACTTTCTCGCTTCACTCATCTTTTCACTTGCGTTTGCGATTTTGCATTAATGACTGCAGGACAAAACCTTGTGATGTGCTGCTTTAAATAAGATAAAACTCTGTGTGAGATTAATCTGCATTATATAATAATAATGTATCAAACATTTTAGATTAATCACTTGCCTTAACATTGACTGTCCTAATTTTAGTCAAATTGGGGTTGTGTTATTAGCTTCCATTTTCCAACTATTTAGGGTTAGAAAGCATTGGTAATAAATTAAGGTGCATATATTGAGTCAGATTCTGGCATAAAAAAATATTTGTGTTGTTAGATTGTTTCCACGTTCTACAACATTTCACAAAAACAAATAAATTACTGAGACATTCATGGTGACATAATGATGTGGCTCCAAATTGACTCTTGGGTGATGGAAAAGCAAACCAGTTCTTTTCTAGAACCACATAAGAAAAATCTCTGCTTCCAACCTCTGTTAAGAACTGGAAGCATTTTTTGTGAAAAAGCCTGAATAGGATCACAGTTTTACAGTCATTTTTGTTATAGCACTGTCATTTAATTAGTGGTTATTGCACTCATATTTTCATTCTCTGTGACAAGCATTTTTTTGTACTTCAGAAAGAAAATATGGCTCAGAGCGACGATGGAGTCTGACGGCTATCTTGTTAAAACAAAGTGATCTGTATCCTTGTAATATGTGTGTTTTCTCTCATTCAGGCCGGCAGTCTGCTCTCGCAAATTCAGCTTCAGCTTTCATCACTGAGACTACGCCTTCATCTGTAAGTAAATTGACTGCATGGACCAAATGGACTGAACTTATGTATATCGCCTTTCAATCATATTAGATGTGTGGATGGAGTGTGAAATTTATGATGCTGCTATGAATCGGCCAGCATGTTGAGCTCCAATAAAGTTTTCAGTGTCAAGTTGAAAAACAAAAAATGTGCTTTAAGTTCTACTTGTTTTTAGTTGAAACAGAAGGTCTAGAATTACTGTTAAAAGTACTGCTAAGAAAGAATATAATTGTTAGTCGTGATGATAATCCTATCTGTGATATATATTTACTGTTAAAACAATTAGTTGTTGTTTTTAAGTAAACAAGCTTATTTCTCATAATGTACCTCTTGGCTGAAAGGCGGTACTTTTTGCTTTTGGCTGAATCTCAAATTGAAATCTATGCAGATTAGTTCAACTAATAATTACCTGACCTGAAGGGAGAAATGATAAAGAACTGAATTTTCATTATAAGGTGGCTAATTTATCCTTCAGTTTGAACAAGATAAAAACAGAGACATCTCAGAAAAGTCACATACTCAGTTATGATTCAGCAGAACATTGGGAATTCCACATTCACGATCCCAATAAACACACACTATTTGGACAGAGCATCAGAAATACTTCTTTAAAACTAGCTAAAATGTTAAATTAAAAAAATGAAGACATAGTAGTCGTTTGGGTGAAAAACTGTCATGATGGGGAAGTTAAAGGAGAAAGGTTTCAATTATCAACTAAAGCTGCTGGGATTTTGCACAACATTCACACCTTTGAAGTCAATGTCAATGTCAAGTCAATTCATGATCCCAATAAACACACACTATTTGGACAGAGCATCAGAAATACTTCTGATGCTCTGTCCAAATAGTGTGTGTTTATTGGGATCATGAATTGCATGATCCCAATAAACTGCAATCGAAATACTTCTGATGCTCTGTCCAAATAGTGTGTGTTTATTGGGATCATGAATTGACTTGACATTGACATTGACTTCAAAGGTGTGAATGTTGTGCAAAATCCCAGCAGCTTTAGTTGATAATTGAAACCTTTCTCCTTTAACTTCCCCATCATGACAGTTTTTCACCCAAATGACTACTATGTCTTCATTTTTTTAATTTAACATTTTAGCTAGTTTTAAACCACAACTTAAACACAATCTACTAGCCAATTTCTGTCCTTCTAAGTTATTTAGTATTTCTTAGTGTCTTGGGGAACGGTATGTTTGTTTTGCTTGTATTCATAAAGTGCTGACAGATTTCCGCAGTGACGGTGCCTTATCAAATTTCCGCTAGCGCCGTTGAGTTTGAATGTGGGCTCATATTTCTTTATTTTAAAAATGGCTTGGATCAAATTATTGGTTGGGTTGAGCAGAAACCATCACGCAGTGACTCACTTACTCCTACAGCTGCCATTTGTGTGGCCCTCTTTCCTTTGTTGCAAAAAAAGGTCTGGGATGAAATAATTATTTATCTGTGTCGTTAAAATGTAGGTGAGGTAAAAATCTGAGTGCCTCATGAATCATGTGCAGCTTGGAGTATATTGGAGGGCAGTAATTTATACAAAATGCTTTTACATAACAGATATTTTCAGTTCAATTCAGTTTATTTATAGCACCAGAACAACCACTTCAATGCAATTAAGCAGACAGATTTAAAGTCAGTTACATCTAATTTGATCATACTCATTAAACAATGCCATCCAGTTCAAAACAGCTTTCCGTCTCAGGACCTTTTGTAAAGCTTGAAATTAGTTTGCCTCCGCAATTCTTGTTGCTAAGACCAAGTTTGAATAATGATTTTATTTGCAACTCTAATGTAACAGGCACATGTTGTGACTGCAGAACAGTCCTTTGACATTTGGCCCAGAAGGTCTGGTCATGCTCTCTCTCTCTCTCTCTCTCTCTCTCTCTCTCTCTCTCTCTCTCTCTCTCTCTGGCCGTACAGTAGGGCAGTGGACTCCCTGCATAGCGTCCATAGCGACGTCATCTTTCAGCTGCCACAAATCCATGTGTTGTTTCTCTCCCTCCTCTGCAAAACTCCTCTCAGTCCTTTTAGATCTGAACAGCTCACTTTTGCTACACAGAATGTAAACATACACGCAAACAGAAAGACAAATATTTCCACTTTGGCCCTGTCTGTCTCCGTTAGGACTGACTGACAGCTACATGATAGAGTTTGTATAAATACTATGTTCAAGAATTGTCACATCTAAATTAAAGTTACATTCATTTCAGTAATTCTGTTCTCAGGAAAATACAATATTACATCGGGTCGATTAAAAAGGATTTTGTTACAGAAATGTTATGCTGTGGTCCACATGATCATGGGGAAAACTGCTGAGTTGGCAGTGCTTCAGTATACGCTCATTGACACCATCCACAAGGAAGGTCACGCCACAAAAAAGGTCATTGTAAAAGTAGGTTTCACTAAGCGCTGTATCTCGACATGTTATAGGAAAACATGAGTGTAGACTTGTCATGACAAGCAATAAATCAATTAATTGCATGATAAATTAAAACAAGCTCAATCATTTCCATTTGCATGATTCATTGTTTTACCAAAAACTGCAAAACTCTTTTCAGAGGTGACATGAATTTAAGTGAAAAAAAATAAGCGAGATAGATGATCCAGTGTCGGCTTTAGTCAAAAGTTAAGAATATTGCTGTTGTTTTGGAATGACCTCAGGAATCAGGAATGGTGGTTAGCGAACCACTAATACAACCGCAAGGTCAGGCACACACATGCACACACGCACAGACGCGTACACAGCCTTCTAACAGCCTCCTACAGAAAGTAATAGCTGGAATGTACAGGGTTAAAAACAGACAGCTATTAAAATGGTTTTAGATCACATTTCTGATGCACAATGATCTAAAAGTAGCTATGAAAGTAGCCTGAAAAGTCTCAATCTCAGTCCAGCCCAGTCAGTGTAAAGACAGCTGCATGAAATGTAACCACTGCTCTATGTGTAGGACATGCCTACACAAACAGTGTGGGATGGATGGATAAGATTAGAAAAACCAAGCAGAGAAATCCTCCTGCTCCATTCCAGAAATGATACTCTGGACATGCAGTTCTTAACCCTGGAAAATTATTTGAATGCATCATTTTGAACATTTATCCCTGGGATTATTTTTGGATGATATTAATTGATACTGTCTTTATAGCCTTTTGTATTAGTAGTTATATATTGGCAGTTTTTGTGCTGAATAGGAACCGCATTATTGTTTTATTGCTGTTTGCAAATATAGACACTTTCAACAGATCAAATACTCATTTATTGTCTAAAATTGTGAACATAGAATAAAGGAAATGAATTTATTCTTATGTAAAAATTAGTTGTATATTTACAGTGGTAGAAAAGTCTGTGGGCCTCTGACAAAGAGCGTCTGAGAGACCCAAAGTTAAATCTACCTCTACCTCAGATTAAAATTTATTTATTCAGGGATATAAAAATGATTTATATCCTTCTCAGTAATTGATGGGTAAGTCTTTATTGGTTGAGTTAGTCAAACACCTCTTTAAAATTTCCACCATCGTTTTGCTAGTTTCCACTATTATTTCCTAAGGATGCACCGATTTACTTTTTTTCACTTCAAATACCGTTATCTGATTTTCAGTATCGAATGCTGCTGATTAAATACAGAAAAAAACCGCTGACTTGGCTTAAAATGTTTCATTTTTTAAACACAAGCATAAATGTACTGAATTACAAGTGTATTTTATACTTCTGCACCAGTTCAGCACACTTAAATACACCAATAGCTTCACAAACTTGGTCAAACATGTAAAAACTACACAACTTTCAATTGTTCAGTCAGTACAATTAAAGTATAACAGCCAATGTAAAATAAATTTAAAAAAAGTAAACTTTGATACCTAATAACATGATATGGTATGCAGATACTTTGTCTGCATTGATGAAGATTTATACACCACAACGTTTAGTGTTTGGAGTCATTCAAATGATTAGGAAGTCTGACCTGTTTTCCGATCAATTCAGTATCAACTTTTAGACCACTAGGAAGTGCTCTTAGGCTCTATGTCAGAGGTCTCCAATACCAGTCAAATCAAAGGGCTAAATTACCTTAAATTATTAAATTACCTGTGCAACACAAAAGCAGCACATACTACAAAGTATGTAGTATTTTTATGGTGTTAAAAAATAAGTGATAAAATATTTAAGCACTGTACACTAGTTCTGTCAAAACCTCACAAACAAAAATAATGCACTTGAGAAGAGCAAAGAGGCAACAACAAAAAAATCAACAACAAAAAAACTCCATTATAGTTATTGACTAGGCAACTTCAGGACACCAATTAAATGAAGTAGTGCATTTTAATTTATTGCTAGTCTAGTTAAATCCAAACTGGAAAACATAGTAAAAATAAAAATCCCAACAATGCACTAAGCCAAGCCAAGGACAAGTAGAGTTTATTGTCACAATAAATGAAAATAGTTGCTGTTCCTAAGACTACACTCCCATTCAAACAGAAGTTGTTGCTGTCTGCAGCCACCGTGTCTTGTGATCTATTGTACTTACTTCCCAATTTAGCAGTGAAACAGGAAGGGAGTTTATGAAGGTACCTACAGAATAAAAATCTGCGTTTCACTGAGAGGAGTGGTGATTGGTATGTTGGATCAGTTTCGTTATCCTGTCATTTATCTTTGATATAATTTTCTCTTCTTTCATTTTTAAATTGTATCTTGTAAATCGTTTTTCTGTTGTGTGTCAAGAGAATCGGCCATGATTGTGACACGCATTGCTTGTTGAAAGACCTTACTGCTGGATGTGAGTGAATTTTGATGTTGTAAGACTGACATACAGAATGTCTTTTATGATGACCACAGAGATGCCTTTGTTTGGGTATTTAGGCCTTTAAAATGTACGACAATGATTAACTCACCCTGCACAGATCTCCATTGTAAAGTTGTGCTATGTGACAGATTCATGAGTTAGTTGGGTACGTCTACCCTATTTACATACGTTTTATTTAATTTTAATTTGTCATATTAGACATATATTTTGACTTCCTGTCATTGAAACAAAGTTTGGGTTAGATAATTAGTCATCAATTCCATGTAGCTTCTGACTGAATAAGTGTAAACATGTACAGATCAACAGGAGTTAATCTAATGTACTCTTGCTAACTGGAAAAAATTTATTTGATTGTACATTAGATAAACTGATCTGTCTGTGCACTGTCTCACAATAAATCAAGCTTTTAGCGTTTTATCTCCATTAGATAAATTTGGTCTGATGAAACTACAATTAAAGGATTTGGCCATATTGACCAGTGAGGAAAAAGGGAAAAGTGCTTGAGCACCATCCCAACTGTACAGGTTTGACTGGTGCCATAAGTGGGATTTAAAGCAAAAAAGGACTGATGTACTTGATCATGAACATTATGTGGAAATGTTGAAGAAACATCTCACAACATCACTCAGGTAGATGAAGCCATGGGGGATGAAAAGGGACTTCCAAATGGAAAATGATCCTAATTAGTTACAAAGTTGCCAACGAACAGCATAGTCATTTTTTTAGAGTGTCCATTAAAGCCCTTATGCTAGTGACATGGGAAATGTCTGTGCAGAGCTGTGTGTGTGTGCGTGTGCGTGTGCGTGTGCGTGTGCGTGTGCGTGTGTGTGTGTGTGTGTGTGTGTGTGTGTGTGTGTGTGTGTTTGTGTGTAGGTGTGTGTGTGTGTTTGTGTGTAGGTGTGTGCGTGTGTGTGTGTATGCGTGCGTGCGTGCGTGCGTGTGTGTGTGTGTGTGTGTGTGTGTGTGTGTGTGTGTGTGTGTGTGTGTGTGTGTATGATTGCAAGGCAGTCTACAAATCTGACTTAGTTATACAGACCAGGAGGAGTTGGATAGAATTCAATCAAACTGATGTCAGAAGTTTATAAAAGGAAGAGTTTAAGAAATATCAATGTTTTCACTGGTTGTTTCCATGACAGAAAGTGGTTCCTTCCTTTGACCAATCAAAGAGATGGAGCTGAGGTAGCATCTGCTTCTTTGAGAGATAAATTAGATTTTATTTCTCATTTCTTGCAAAAATTAGAAATAAATCCCACAGGATTGTGTAATGTCGCTATGAAAACATTGACACATTAGCACTGGAGCTAGTTGCATGGAAACAACCCTCCGTCAATAGTTCTCATTGGTTTTCCACCAAGAATTTAAACATGACTATTTGAGATTCTTACTTTCCTAAGGTTAAATCCTAAACAGTATGACTACAAGGAGGGTGAAGAATTTTGTCTTGACTGAAGCTTGAAACGTTTAATCGTATGTTTTGGGTAAGTTCTCGATAAGTGGTCTCTTTGAGGTTCAGAGAACTCCCCTGGTTACCCATTATAAAACTAACCCGGCTAGACAGCCTTACTTTATTGAGCTTTTTTTTCAGTTTGTAAGCTGAGCAGGTGTTTATGATCTCAGATGGCAAGAACACACAGTGACCTGATGGACCTTTTCCTGAAATATTTATAGTTCTCAAAAATGAAGGTTTACATCTATCTCTGCAAGGCTTTACAGGACCTCACCACTTTTTCTCTGATCATTTACCTCATTGAAAGATCATTTTACCTTTACTGTGACAGATTTCTATTTAGCATGTTGGACAAATTAATAGCCTTAGTGTATTTTCAAAATATTAATTAATGTTAAAGAAATTCTCTCTCTCCTGTGCCAAACATTGAAATACGTCCATCTTCTATTGCATTATCATCCCCCGACCTTTAATTTTAACTAAGAAATCCCCTATGAGATAATTTTTTGTATTTTACAAAATCATCAGTGCCACACCTACTGGCACTTCTATAAAATTGCATCAAAATAAATTAAACATTTTAATTTGAACTTTTTAAAAATTGGTCAGTGTTGAGGAACTTTTAAATTACTAGATGTGTTTTCTTGGGTTACAAATACAAAGCGACTTAGACGCTCATTTTTATTAGACAGTCTTTACAGTGGGGAAAAACAGGAGAACATATTATTCAAATAATGCAGATGTGCTGCATAAATCTAGCCAGAAAGTACCTTCTTGTTTAAATTTGCCCATATATACAGTCAGCAATATAAGTGAGGAGGATGGCATGGGTGGTAAAATGGAAATCAAAACTTGCTAAGGAATAATTACATAATGCTTTCTATTAAAAAAACACTTTTAGCTACATTTATTTACTTTTTGAACTTTGAATAAACCTTCTTTGTGTGCAAGACAGGAAGGCAAACTATTCTCCAAGAAGGCCATTACTGTAATGAACACAATGTGGCCACTCTCCAAATTTAGAGGCCAGCAATCTGACTAAGTGGGTGTGGGAGCTGAAGACCTAACCACAGGAACTGTCAGTCTGAGAAGGTAATTTCTTAGCTTCTATTATGATGTAAACTACTATAATATTGATCTAAGCCATTCAAACCTTAATGAGGATGGGCGGGGGGCTTGTATTAAAACTGCAGTCAATATTAGTTGAGAGTGAAAGTCCAAACACAGAAAAGAAGAAGTGATCATTTTCCAAACAAATCCTGAAAATTAAGCTGAACACTTTTGATTAAACTTTATATGATGTCACCTTCCTAAAATAATGCTGCTGTGGCTCAGCTGTTCATGTTATTAACCATCAGCAGTTTTAGATCCTAAATAAAGCTAAGTACCTGTATGATTTTTCTTTTGCCATCTTAGCTGTTATGCTATCCAGCTAGAGATAGTTGACTGTCTATGTCAGCCTGGAGGAAGCAGCTGTAACATTACACACAGCTGTGTGTTTTGGAGGCTGAGAGCAAAATATTTTAGCTTCCTACAGATAAACAATCCTTTGCAATTAAACAGCTTAATTTTCAGTCACAGCAAAAGTCCTACTCTGACATTAACCACAAGGCAGGGCCAGCCAGGCAGGGCTGATGTGGGTGGAACACAGCTGGGGTCAATACAGACATGGAAAACATTGATACGTTTCTGTCACATTGATTAGTCACTCATGTCTGCCTTGTGGTCATTTTCCACCGACTCTGGTTGTTCTGTTATTGATGAGGGTACAGTCACTGCCTCCAGAGCTGGCTGACCAGTAACAGAAGATTGACCTCAGGCTGCTTAAGATGCAGCTCTCTTATCACTGAGGTAGTGTGATTGTTATAGTGAGAAAATGTCATATCTTATGAAAATGGTTAATTTCTATCTTCTATTTTTTTCCCCAATCCATGGTTATAGTGTTTTTTGTTAGTTTTCTATTAAAGGGTCATGGCAACCTCAATGCTGGCAATGTAAAACTAACCATGTCTGAATCAGCACTGACTGCATTTAATTCTGTGGGATGCTTGAATATTTGTTTAAAACTGTTTTCCTGCTGTTGTAGAGCTTTTCATTCTTAATTTGATGTCTTTTTGATTCTAAATATTGTACATTACCATTAAAAAAAGCTTATAAAAAACTTTTTCTCTCTCAACTCTTCCACACCATTTCTCACTACCTTGTTTTTTTTTTTTTTACATAGTCTCACTTAAGACAACTTTCTTAAGAAAGCCGAACCCCCTGCTTGCTTGCTTCATTGCAGATTGCTCTCCTTAGCACCACTTTAGAGTTCCCTACCATTTCAGATCTTGCAGATGTTCACATCAGATTGAAAGATTCACACCGAGGGGTGATGCCTCATCCTTCTGTGTCTTTTAAATTCTTACAAACTCACTCCAACACTTCTAGATAGTAGATCTCAAATACTCTGTTAACACTCTACTTTAATTACAGTGGGAGAGACAAAAGTTAGGAATGATAACCCAACTAAGCCTTACTTTTTAATGAGCACATGCTATACAGGACACTGCTGACGTGTGTGTGTGTGTGTGTGTGTGTGTGTGTGTGTGTGTGTGTGTGTGTGTGTGTGTGTGTGTGTGTGTGTGTGTGGTCTCAACTACCTAACATTATGTGAAGGAAAGCATGTATTACAGTTTTGTAACTGTTTGACCTGGAGATATAGATTCAAATTATTCTGATCATTTTGTAAGATACAAGAATGGCACTGGGAAGAGTAGCTGTGCCACACAATTGGAAGGTTTTGGGATCTATTCCAGCATCCTCCCTACCACATGTTAAGGCACTTAGCCCCAGGTTGCCGGCAGATCTGTGTGTCAGTCTATGAATGTGTGTGGGTTTGTTTGTTATTACGGGCTTTAGTACAAATCTCTTTTGGTGATTAGTTCATAGATTCAGTCCATTAACCTAAATAAAATGTTTGAGAATGTGGTCATTCTCAAACATCTTATTTAATAAGTCAAAGTATTATTTAAAGCTGCAGTATGTAATTTTTATTTGTGTATTTTTTAACACATTAAAAAAAAAGTCATATGCCATCACAGCATGTTAAGAGACAGATAATTTGAAAAAATCGAGTTCCTCTTCTTCTCTCAGTGCTACATAGAAACAACCAATCAGAACCAGGAGGAGGGTCTTTGCACTGTCAATCATGCTTATGAGTACAGACTGCTCATCCCTTCTCCCTGTATTCCTCTTGCTCTCTGCTGCCTCTTCCTGTTAACCTGCCATGAATGCAAATGCTAGTTAGCCATTACCACATCGAACAGCACATACACTTTACTTTTCCTCACCTCCACGTTGAACCAGGGCAAAATGCACACAGATTTTTTTGCATTTTTGCCTGAGCCTCTGAGTGAAATCTGACCTTCAAACATCAACAATGAGGCAAGACCAACACTTCCACCCCCCAAAGCTCCAAAGGACAAAGCGACCACCAGGAAAACAAAAGACATACCAAAAGTGCTTATTATTAGAGATGAGGCAGTAAATGGAATCAGCCATGATGTCACTGTATCTGATTTAACTCACAAAGTGCTCTCTCTAACCACGGATCAGCCAAATGTTGAAATTTTAGTTGTGCAAGTTGGCACCAACGATCTGGCAATGCAATAATCTGAGATTCTGAAAAAGGACTTTAATAATCTTCTGAACACTATGGGAAAATTAAAAATGAAATTATTTCTGAGTGGTCCAATTCCATCACCTCAATGGGACGACGAAAAACACTCCAGGCTGGACATGATAAACAAATGGCTGATTAAAACCTGCTCTGCCAGCTCAGTGACCTTCATCAATAACCTCTGGATCTATTGGCCACGCTTTCACCTCTTTGGAAGAGGCAGATGCAATCTTAACAAACATGGGATAAAGCTTCTCACTGCAGACCTTTTTCATTTTATCAACAAGGACAACAATGTGATCATCGCTCAGAAGAACAGGCTCAAGGATGTCTGAGTAGGATGGAACCCTCTGCGTATCAGGAGCAAACTATTCCAAAACATACAAGCTGATAAAACATCGACTGCAGACAGATCAAGTGGTTCCCTCCTCCTCCCCCTCCCTCTCTGCTTCTCTACTCATTTGCGGCATTCGCGAGATACCTATGAAGAAATGTCTTCTGGACCAGTGTTTCTCAAATTTACAGATGGAATGAATCAACAGGTTTGCCTCGGCACGTCACTCCTTAGTGCACACATAGCAGACATCAGTTCATTTAAGCCACCTTGCCTCTGACTTCCCAGAGGATCCCAACACTCTGCTTTTCTGTGGTCTGAGACTGGGGTCCAGATATTATCTTTACGCATATCATTCTCCAGAATGTATCTGTCCCCCCAGCGCTGAAATACAGGACATTACCTGCAAATGTAACATCTGGAAGGAGTTTTGGTCTCCTCTGTATCATCAGAACCAAATAGGGAGAAGCTGCATTCAGCTTCTATGCACCACAAATCTTTAACAAACTTCCAGAAAACTGTAAAACAGCTGACTTCCTTTAAATCTCAACTGAAAACCAACCTGTTTAGAGTTGTATTTGAAAATGATAAATTTAACGATGGCACTTGACTTAATGTCATGTTTTGATTGTTGATTCTATGTTGCATGACTTTGTGTTTTTTGTTTGATGTAAAGCACTTTGAAATGCCTTGATTCTGAAATGTGCTATAAAAAATAAAATTTGATTGATTGATATGAGTTGTGCTTTATAAATAAACTTGGCTTTGTCTTACCACTTATCCAGATACACACAGATTTTGTAACCTTGTGTGTGCCTTCCTTTCTCTGTCTCCCGTTTGCAAGACTGCTGAAGATTTTCAAAGCTGGACAGAGAAGAGGTGCCAAAGTGAGTCTGATTTAAAAATCCCTCAAGATGAAGAAAAGCAGAAGTGCTCATGGAGTTGCACCAGGCGAGGTAAGTTCCGAATTTTCCAACCATTCATCAGTTTTCCTGTCCTTGTATTCGTTGGATTTGTGTATTTTTTTTCTCATTTCAATTTCTGGCTTTCACCTTTCACCCACTGATTTCACACACTTTCTGAAAATGCTGCACACCCCTACCCACCCGCTTTGCTCCTGAGCAAAAAGACACAATGTCATGTAGCAGAAAAACACAGCAGCAGTGCAGCACAACGTGTCCAGAAGGTGGTTTGTGACTCATTAACAGATGACTGTACTATTCACAACAGAACGTTATTCAGCAGGACACACTGCAGAGAGGGACACAAGAGGGCGTGTGTGTGCGCACGACGTGTGTGTGTACATTCATATTTTAGGATGGAGTGTTATGTTTGTCTATAAGCAATTTCACAATATTCATACTAAATGAGCCAGAGCATGATAAGAGTAAACATGCTCTGCAGAAAACATTCAGAGCATAGAGTGATTGGAAGAATGGATAAAAGAAAAAAAGGACAAAAAATGTGACGGAGAGGGCCATCTGTTTCTCCTCTACACCACTGGTGTTTATTACTGGGCAGGAAAGCCAGATCATTTACTTTGACATCCTCCAAATGGAGCTCAGAGGACAGGCCAGACCCTGATGATGAAATTGTCCCTGCTGCGACTGGCCTCCCTCTGCTCCTCTGGCCACTCATACCACAGCAAATATTAATCAATATTTAACTAACAGAATGCAAGAAATTCTTGTTTTTTGTTTTGTTTTGTTTTGTATTTTTACACCTAAAAGAAATGTGAAAAAATTAAAGATATTAAAATGAGGTTGAACTGCAGTTATCCTAATTATCAGCAAGGATCCTGGAATGGATGGTGACATTAATGTAAAGATCCAATGGGCTCTGCTAACCTCACATAGCAAGGTTAGGTTAGACTAAAGGACATGCATCTGCACTGCCTTTGGGGCAGTATTATGTGTATTCCAGGCACATAGGGCCATTTTATAGCACAATTAAGTAACTATATTAACTTCAGTTGTTACAAAAATGCTATATCTTCAGAAAGTCGGCACAATGTTTTTTCCTCTATAAACCCTTTCACAACATTTTCACTAGAGTTTCACTGAGAAGTAGCTCCTATAATGAGCTCAGCAGATGTGCAGTTCCAACATGTGTTTGCTAATTGCTGCTGGCTAGTCTGAAGGAGCTGAGTGAAGGAGTCACAGGGGGAGGACTGATCTTTGAGGCAGTGTGGAAACTGCACCTGCATAGCTGAATGGTTGCCATGAGAGACTCAAAGATTTCTCAAACATGAACAAAGAATCAAGACAACACTCTAGGTATGCTTTTGATGAGGGAATAACATATCATTCTGTAAGAGTCAGAAAAAGTTTAATTTGGATAACACTGCTTCTTTATTAATAGGCAATTAATAACCTTTTAAAGCCAAAGAACGATAGTGACAGATTGGTTTATGATGCATGCACTTTTAAAAATCAGTGGCAAACCTTCACACCAGAAACAATTTATGAATTCATTACGTGATCAACCCATCTATAAGCAAGTAAATAATGAATTGGCAACTGTAGTTCTGATGCATAGAATAACCACAGGAGTCTTCAATTCATGTATAATTAGGGGTGGAAATCAGGTCTCATATGATGATGAAAATATTTCTCATCACTACAGCGTTTTCCTCAAGAAGTGCTATTTATTTATTCATTTACAGCTAATTTGATGAACAAGCACTAACATGGCTGTACACTTCGTCGACTAATGGCGTTGTTGCACCTCCTTGAGTTGAGTGCATCATTAAACCTTGGTGTATAATTGTATTCAAATGTAAATCAGCAGCCTTTATTAGTTGAGTTATTTACACGAACTGAGACTACTTACCCGCATTTTTTCTCTCTTCTACATCAAACAAAATTCTTGAGTTTTCATCTTCCACCTTTCATTGAGATTCTACTTCTTGAATCTTTAAACTGTGAGTTCAATAATCACCAGAGAGTTCAGTCACTGCACAGAGCGGGCCTGTTAGATGCTGTCGCACACCTACCTCATTTATGAAGGCTGCCTTCAAAAAGCTTTCCTGGAAGTGCCCCAGAGAACAGCAGACTTTTTTTCTGTACCAAGAAACTTTTTATTATCACAGAGTATAGCTGTTCCAACTTCCTGCAAGGTTCATTCTTTTCCCACGGCCTTTTATTACACATACTGCAGACTTAAGCTTTTTACTGCAACATAACTTCTGCACGATCTCATGTGTCAGACAGAACTGTTCACTGGGAGTAAAGCAGCTGAATATTACAATGCAAATGGGACCGAGTAGAGATCATAAAGCATTAGAATCTCATGTCTTGAAGTCTGATATTGGTATTAAATAGCTAAAATTATTTAGTAGTGAAACATCAAAAGCCCTGAATTATTGACAAGGGACGGCTACCTTTAATATTCATTTGGCAAGAGCCTGGGATCAGTGGTTAGAGTAGTCGTGTTCTGTCAGGCTGCATCTTCAGTGATGCTCTGCTGCAGGCACAATATATCTGGGATAGACGGAGGCAATAAATCAGACAAATTGCTTTCCCTGGAAAGAGCAAGAGAGTCAACAGAGCTGTCCTTACTGCCAATCAGCCCGGAAAAACTATCAGAGTTTATGTTTATTTTATCAGAGACCTTTGCTCTTATTGTCAGGTCTCTGTTTTGCATTTAACAGTCTTATTGATTTTTGGCTTTGTGCATCCCTGCATTCAGTGGTAGTGACTTTTGTTTAGAAGGAGCTTTCAATCTTTGATTGAACTTTTTTTTAAAACAAAGGAACTTTTGGGTGCCACGGTAATTCAGGCTAACAGAATGTAAAAAACGACATGTTAAACCCTTCCTGGCTTAAAAAATGTACTGACTGAGCCACCTATGTGAACACCAAGGACGATGTTAAGGTTACAAGAATGAGGTGGGACGTGGTTTTAGCTGTATTTTAGGAAATATAGCTAAAATACAGTGTGTGTGTTTTACAAAGCTTTCATAAATCACAAACCATGTTTTTGATAGGTGTAGAATATACCACTCCACAACTGAATGTTGTTTTTTTGTTTCTCCAATTTTAAAAAATTGCCAGAAGAGCATTGAAAATGGTACTTTTTGTGTTTTCAGAGACAAATTGAAGGTTTCACTAAATGATCTACACAACCTTCCCTCATTGTTGAATTAAACCACATGACCTGGCTCCAGGTACCTGGCACCTTTTTATTTTTTCTGTCTCTGTCATGTAGAACAGATACTTCAGCATCAGCCATTGGACAGTGACTAAAATATGAAACAGTAACAATGTTCACCATAGTAATGATGAGATTTGTTCTGTTAATTTACCTCACTTTGAGCTACTCAGTTTTTGGGCATTCACCTGGCATTGATTTATAAACTTTAATATAACATCTGAGTGGAACTGATTTGAAAAATCCCCAATCCTAAAGGACCAAAGGTAATAAGAGGGGGAAAAGACTTGCAACATCTATGAAATAAAATATTTGTAAGTTCTGAGACCTGGCCAGACTGTAGCTCTCATCTTTTTACTCTCACTTTCTGTCAGATTCAGTCTCTTGCCCACTCATCCTCTTTGTCCACTTGCTTTCACCCCACTCACACTGACAACAGACAATTTGTTGCCTGCCTCGTCCATGAGGAATTCCTCCTCCGCCCCCTTCCCGCTTTGTCGTCATGAAGCCTCCACACCTCCCTCCCTCATTTGAAATCTTTTGGTGTGTTTAATTTCCTCTTGCATGTGGTGAACATAAAGTGGAAGGAAATGAGCTGTGCCAGCCCACTCCTGTTTCTTCCAGTGCTTTGGCTTGTTTACAGCCCAGTTGTTCCAGCCCGGCCCTTTGGACTTCTTGCTTAAACGCTCGCATTAAGCACACAATTTATATCCGGGGCAGCTTCATAAACATGTCAATTGCCAGTTCAGGTGTCAAGTGGATCAAACGAGTAGTTTTTCTTCTCCGAGCTGAAAAGTGATAAAAGATAAGTGTTGCTGCTGCTGTGAACAGGGCAGGCAGATTGTCTGGTTACTGACTAAATCAATTCTCTTCTTTGAGTCTCTGAAAAGATTTTATTTGTTGTGTTAAACATTTGTCCATTCTTCCCCAAAACATTCTGTGATGCTTACCTTTTGTGTTCAGTTTTCTTATTTCAGTCTGTCCAATCGCAACTATTAACGCAAATTCACTCATTGTTCACAAATTATTCACGGGCTTGCAATGTTCACCATTGTAACTTTTCTGCAAATCTGATGTGAACATTTTCCGTATTTTCTTTTTTTCTTACCAATCACCGCAAAACTCAGCGGAATCTTGACCAATTGCCCTAGAACCCATTCTAATTGAACTTCATGTTTTACGTCGCCTCTTGAAAGCCATGTCTGACTCTACAATATCTACAATAACTCTTTTAAGAATTTTCAATTATTATGATCTATGATGTTTAATTTCTCTGTGGGCTCTACAAAGTATTTTTGAATACTTGCAAGTTCTAGGAAATATTATTTGGACTTTAAACATTAACTGTCTCTTTTTCAAGAAGGGGGAGGACTTAACGGGAGCCAATCAGAAAGCACGGATCAACCGCCTGCTTTCTGAGGGGAAATTACTGAGGGGAATCCCAAACAGCTGAAACGCTAGGCCTGGCGGCAGGGGTAGCTAGGCATGGGGCCGCCATGCCTATAATACACTGGGGGAAACCCTGTACTACATTTGAACTTCCTTTTAATAATGTTAATCCCAATATTTACTGAGTTTTCCTCAATGTTGAACAAAAGCTTAAAGCTATAAAAACATCTTTTGCTTCTTTAGGAGAATACAGATCCTCCTGTGGGACAATACTCCACCGGCAGCACTCTCAGCGTGGAGGTGTGCAAAGTGCACCGCCGCTTTTCTGGTAACCTACAGCTGCCTCCGTTGTCCTGGCGACAGGCAGAAAAGGAGAGAGACCGGGGCAGGCCGCTGACACCAGAAGAAGATCCCATGACCCGAACAAGACCCACAAGTTTGCCCATCGCCTCCCTACCACGTATCGACATCACGCAGGCCGACCCTGACAGGTGAGGCACCAGCAGCTTCATGCTATGCTGCTTCTGACGTGGCAGCCATAGAAAAGTATGCGTTTCCACTGATCATATAACCGCACGACTTGATATTTCAAAAATACATTTGCTGAATGGAAATGAGACAATTTCGAGAGAAAAAAAACTTCGGTTTTTGATTTAAAAAGGTTTTGCCGCTAGGATGAGATGGGGTTTTCTTTTGGTTGTATTAAAATTAGTTCATTTTGCAAAACTGTGCATCACGTGAGTCAGATAATCAACAACCAGATGTTGCCATTGGACGACAGGAAGTAGTTGGTGAATAATAGGACAGCATGCTTTTAATAACTAATTGTGTGAACAAACATATCACATGGGATTTTAATTGTTTTTTATTTAATGGAGTCAATGCAATTGCAAAATTGTGTTTTTTCAACATTTATATTGACGGAGTTTTGCGAATGTAAACAGCTTGAGATTCCTCCTATTTTATTATCCCTATTATTTCTATAAAATAATCCTGTTGGAATCTTGTATAAAAAGAGGCCATCGTTTTCACAAAGCTTTCTCCCTTTTTCAAAACCGTAGAGAAGTGGCACGTCTCATCTTGTTAAATGCAGAAGTTGGTTACACAACTCTCCTCTTCTGTTACTGTGAAAAGTTACACAAAGGATTTGGTAGGACTGGTTCAGATCAGTCTAACACGCCCCCTAGAGGTAGCTTCTTTAGGACCATGAGGACAAAAACCTTCAACTTTCCTCCTCTTCTGCTCAAATATTTGTCACAAATTGTTTGTAAATTTAAAATTCATGATTCTATTTCTTTATTCTTGTCTTAGGACTTTAAAAAAATCAGCAATAAACATAATCTTGATTTATAGTGAAAGATCACATGGTTTTGCAACATTTTTATAAATATAAAAAGAAAGCACCCAGCAGTGCAAAGAAATGACAAATGTCCTTGTTAAATGCACAGTAGTGGAAGATGTTATTCAATGCAGAAAATTGATGTGAAAGAGTTTTTTTTTTATTATTGCTGAAATGCACTTAGCCGGATGGATCTTTTGTACTTCGAATACTTAAAACTACACAGAGAAGATTTCTTTTCAAAGTCACCCAATGACCCTTTCATTTGCTGCTTTCATCTTTCTGCTTCTCATACTCAATGTCCCACATCAAATGGCCAATTTATCTGCAACTGATCTGCACTGTGGGTGCAACTTGGTGTCTTTCTTTCAAATAGGTTTCTGAACTATTACAACTTTTCCTAAAGACATCAGACTTTTTGACGTTTTCTTACTCTTCGTATGTTAAATAATTTTCCTGATTTAAATTGGATTTTGATTGCAGAGGCAATGATCTGGTATGAAATTGTCTCTCAAATCAGGAAAATTCAGAATTGTCCATTCTGAAGAGTAATTTGATCAGTAAAATCCCAACTTCTGAGAGATTTTTTTTTATCTGAGTTGGATTTCAGAGAAAAACTGTACTTAATAAAACTGTCTTTTGACTTGGACTTAAACAATCTTTATCTCAGGCTATCAAGGATGAAGTCACTAGGCAAGTAGGTCAGAGATAGCAGCTCTGACAGAGATGTGAATATTCCAAGTGAAAGGGTACGTTTGATTTATTACCCAGGGACATCTGTGAGCCGTGAGGTGTTAATGATTCATAAAAAAGCTGTTCATGTTGGATGTGACTTCATCGTATTTCTCTCAAGCTGAACTCTGCATTAAATGACAGCAGTTTAGAACAACCTTGTCACATTTTAAATGAAATCTTTATGGCTCTATATAGCAATAAAACAGACTTTGAATGTTGCTAAATTAAAAATAAAAATTTACATGATTTTCTGAAAGCTTGGTCCACAACTGAAAGCAAACAGCGGTATTTAGTACCTACTCATGTTTGTTGCTTCAGTTATACAGTGAAGTGTGTAAAGCCTTGTGTAACCCTTTCCTAATTAGTACATAAACCAAGAAAGACAAACTGCACAACTACTCATGTCAAACTGTTAAAAACTTGTTTTATAAAAAGGAATCCAAGACCGATTCACACCTAACAGCAACATGAGTCATGAGTGATTTGTTCATCTCCCTGAAGAGCCAAATACTCAGTCATAGATGAGTTAATGAGATGCACCCATTTAATTCATTGTTAACATGAATAACAACAACAACAACCAATCGTATTGCAGCAACTCAAAGCATTTAGGGATCTAGATGTGATCCCTAAACAATTTAAATAACATCATAGAAAAGTCATTTAAGGGGTCTTAGCATGGTTGTTGGTGCCCCATCAACAGAGGAGAAGTGATGTTACTAATGCAAATTACAGTTCATTTACATTTAGGTTTGATATGTTCTCTAGCCATATTGTATAATAACTTACCGATAATCATTTTCAAATTCTTGAATATTGTTTATTTTATTCTATTAAAAAAATAATACAACTTGGGCAATTTAGGCCTTTGAGTTTTATATGAAGTAAAATTTTTGCAAAGTGCTCATCCTTTAAAAAAGAAAAAAAAATCTTTTGGGCCACACCCCAGAAGTTGTGGTTGTGAGCGGCTGCCCTATACAAGTCTAGGTTTCAGCAGCAGAATATTAATATTATTGATATCAAGGCTGCCTTAAAACCTCTAATACTAAAAAAATCTAACTCAGAAGTAGCTCTTCAGCAAGTTGTAGGAGCTTGTTTTAAGTAAATATTTCCTTAGAATTGATGAAAACTTTCTAATTCCACTGGCAGATAATTTCATTTAAGAGGGAAAATGACTTGTTATTAGTGAAATAATCTGACAGTGGAACTATTACTTTTTCATCAGTACTAAGGAATTATTGACTTAAAGCAAGCTGCTATATCCTTCTGAAGAGTCACTTGTAAGTTAGTTGTGCCTAAACTCAAGAGGCAAACTAATTAGCAACATTTCAGCCAAGAAAATTGGTAATTGCTCAAATCCAAATCGGCAGATCAAGCTTTTTAGAGACTGGTAATCGGCAGTCGGCCAAAACACTGCAATTGCTGTGCCCGTAGTAAAAACCCTTATGCATTGTGTTATCTTTTCTGTATAGTAGGTAGACATTTGACTGTCGTTAATCTAGATCTTCTGAGGAACCCACAGTTCCTCAGAGCTCTCGCTTCAGGAGCAGGTGATGAAAAAACTTATTTGATGTCAATTTGAAATACGTTTGCAAAAGTTGACGCTTGATGACGATGATGATTTATTCTAGTACATTCTGACCTAGAATGATTCCTGACAGAAACCTCAGCCTTCCGCTGTGCCTGGTTAGAGCACAGACTGTGGGACCTGAAGTAGCTGCTCTAGTGGCTCTGGGTGACGCAGATCACTAATAGACGTTTCAGTCACATCACCCAGAAACAGCTGCCTGCATATCATACTATTTGATCTATGTATGAGCTTTAGATCTATTAAGAGAGTTAAACCACTACCATTTTGACAACAGTAGAGTGGAAACCTTCTTTTACAGCTGCTCTCTTAATATATTGAAACATTCTTGTGATGAACTCTGCTGTTTGAACATGGTTTAAAAGATGTTGCACAAATTTAAATTTTTTGGCGTGCAGATGAAGACCCAGGTGCTTTTTCATCCTCCCTAAACTTTTTCTGCAAAATTGAATTGCTCAAAAATGCAATTATAGTTCTGTCGAATGGCTTATCTTTCTTATCTTTGCTTTATGGCAGCTACAGCTGAGCTTCGGGGCTCCAAAAACATTGTTTCTGTCCAGTCAGATGTGGAAAATGCTCCACAGAGCTTCTGTTTTGCTTATCTGAGTTAACTCTGTGCCCACACGAACGCTCTGGGAGGTAAGAGTGATTTTCTTTCACCACAACACCAATCTAAATAAACATCAACAAATAAATTAACACATAGTAAAAAAACTAGTGTTCAATTTTATTTATTTATTTTTTTCATGCTCATGAAAAAAAAAAATTATGCTCATGAAAATTGTTTTGCCTTCATGTGCCAGGGCAGCTTTGCTCTACAAAAGAAAATCTGGATATGATTTTCTGATTGCATCTTCCATCACTGTAGACAGAGTGCATTAATAAAATATGAGCCTGTGTTTGTATGACCTTCAAAGTTTTGCATTTTGTGTGTGTGTGTGTGTGTGTGTGTGTGTGTGTGTGTGTGTGTGTGTGTGTGTGTGTGTGTGTGTGTGTGTGTGTACAGCAGAAATGTGTGCCAGTTTCACTTCGTTTTCCACTTTGTTTTAGTTCATTTTCTTGTTTTTGTAGGGAATAACCTAAGGTGTGTGTGTGTGTGTGTGTGTGTGTGTGCGCGCGCGTGTGTTGTCTGTGAGGACATTGAAGAACAAATCGTTTGGTTTATGTTGCATCTCCTGATAGCGAAGCAGCAACACTGCTTCCAGTGTCAATGGTGGTTTTGATCAAGTCAGATTTATTTGTGTAGCATATTTCATTAACAAGGCCGTTCAAAGTGTTGCACAGCAAAAAAAAAAAAAAAAAAAAAACGTAACACAGTAACTAATTGAGAAATGAGCAGTTACATTACATTTAGTCAAAATCATCAAACGCACATCAAATATATCATTATTGTCCCAGAAATTACAAATGAAATGCAACTCTATGCAGGTGGGGTTTTAGCCCTGATTTAAGGGAACTCAGTGTTTTGGTATCTTTGCACTTTTCTGGAAAGTGCACTTTGCACTTTTCTAGATTAGTGGTGCATAGAAACTGAATGCTGCTTCTCCTTTTAGCTCTGAGATGAGGCACAAATCCATGTAAAGTAAACATGGAAGAATACTTTGAACAGTAAACATGAACTTCTTCAACATAACTGAGTCAGGTAGAGAGGTCATTAGTAGGGATGTGCCGATCAGGTTTTTTCCTGCCGATACCGATACTGATCACCCCTGAGGGCCGATCGCCGATTCCGATCCCCGATACCGATCACATAATTATTATATATTTAATTTTTATCATAAACACTACTGTTACATTATGTAGAAAAAGGAACCATGAATTCACCTTAATTTAGACAAAAACATGTTTTTAATAACTTTTCCAAGAAGAAAACTAAACAAAACAGGCATTGTGCAAATTGAACTGCTATCAATAATACTA
>CAEGAF010059871.1:0-36114 GCA_903067075.1 Micropoecilia bifurca
TTTTAACTAAAACTCTGAGGTGTGAGATGTTTAACTGAAGTCCTACAAAGGGTGCAGGTTTTAATGTTTTTATCTTTTTTAATCTTTTTTCTTTTTCTTTTTAAAAAATTCTCTTTGTCTAACTGTTTATTCAATATCAGATGCTGTTTTTATTTTAATTATGTAAAGCACTCTGAAATGTCTGCTGCTAAAACGTGCTATACAAATAAAATTTGATTGATTGATTGATTGATTGATTAAAAAGATGCATAAATTTGAAAAGTAGTATGATAAAGTGATATTCAGTAAGCTGATGCTTTATTTATTTTTTTTGTGAATTGAAGAGCCAGCTTTCTCTTTATGTGAAAACAGGGCAGATGCTCCTTTTCATTCATGATTTCTTTTAGTAAATTATTCATATTATAGAGTGAAGAAAATTTTTTAAAAAAGAATCTTAACCTTGTTTTTCCTCTCGTCTCCAGTGGATTTGTAGGAAAATGTCCCTGCTCCTCGGTGAGAACTCCGCGCATCCCAACGTCTCCTCGTCGCTCCTGTTCCAGATGCGCTGCCTGCGGACGGAGCCCAGCTCCATCCTCCACGCCGCGTTCAGCCTCATCCGGATGTGCCTCCATCTTCCCCTCAGCGTCGTCATCCTTCACCTCGGCCTCCGTCGGTGGCAGCAGATCCGCTCCTCGCCCTCCGCTGCGCCGACGAGCCACTCTGACTTCTTCGCCCACCTGGCGGCCGTCATCGAGCTGATCGACGTGATGGGATACATCCTTTTATTCATCGGTATCCATGGCGACGACTCCAACATATATTTCTCCGGGGTCGTTGTGAGTTTCTTCGTTTGGTATGGAGAGATGAACGTGAACGTGCTGACGTGTGTGGAGCTCTACGTGGCTGTGGCTCATCCCATCACCTACCTGAAGCTCCGGAGCGACACAGGAACCAGAATCAGAAACAGGACCTGCTGCTGCTTCTGGCTCTCCAGCTTCGTTGGGACTGGCTTGGTGGCGTTGGGAGGGGAAGCGTTTTATGCTCTCTTCCTTCTCACTCTGTCTCTGGTGGTTGTGTCTTTCTGCAGCCTCTCTGTGCTCTGCATCCTGATTCGACCGGGTCCAGGTGAACAGGGTAAAAATAAGCACCAGATTGACCCATCCAAGCAGAGAGCGTTTCTCACCATCGTGGCCATTCTGCTGGTTCTGCTGCTCAGGTTTGCTTACAGTGTCGTTTGGCTCGTCATTTATTTGGGTGAAGATGCCAGTAACTGCATTGTGATCGTGAGTAACTTCTTGTTCAACATGCCCAGCAGTCTGGTGTTGCCTCTGCTGTTTCTACACAGATCAGGGAAACTGAAGTGCTGCAGAGTGTGAAGGTTTGTTAGAACTACACTGCAGAAACACGACATCTTACCACGTATTTTAGTTCAGTTTCTAGTGCAAATGTCTTAGTACACAACAAATAAGATGCAACTTTTCTTACAAGTAGCTTTTCAGTGAGAAATTAATTTATTTGAAGTAAATAATTCCTTTATATTCATAGTTCTACTAGGAGATTAATCCACTTTTAACAAGGAGAAAATGTCTTATTATAAGCGAGTTAATCTGCTGGTGAAACCTTTAGTTTTTCCTTAATATAATTATATTTATTAAAACAAGATACCATATCCTGCCGAAAGATTACTTGTAAGTTAGTTTAGTTTAGAAACTAGACCAATTATTAGTGGTAAAATTTTATATCTTTTCATTTCAACACATTATTCAGGTTTTCTTTTTTTGATCAAAACTACAAGTCTGCACAATGTCTGAGAATCTCTTTTATAGAGTGAAATGGGTGAAATCATCATTAGTCTGCAGCCACATTTTATACATGTAGCTTAACTCTGCTAAGTGCTACAAGTGATTTATATAAAAATTGATCCTCTGTAATTTTCCTCTTTTTCATTAAAAATGTTTAAACATTTCAGGTCTGTTTCACTCTAAGTCAAAGTCTGTTCTGTTTCTATATGAAACGTTCTGAAAAAAATACAAACTTACTTGTTTTTAAGTTTTCTTTTAAGCTTTAAGCTTAAGATTTAACTTAAATTGAAGACAAATTCTGTACTTTACGACAATGTTTAGACACAAATAAAGGACTAATGAAATAAATTGTTTGTTTGAATGCCGCTGTCCAACTGAAGCCTTGAAGGTCCAGCATCAGTTTACGCTCCTGCCAACCGTCAACGTGCCACTGAGCAAAGCATTCAGCTCCAAATGTTCCCTGAATGCATCGTGAGCAATGAATGCATCCATTTTTATCCGGATTTGACCGAACTGGACAAACTTCTGGCTTTCACTGGTCATCTACTTTCTCTAAACTGATACGCATAAAAGCACCGATTCAGACACTCCTCCATCTGATGTTTAATTGTACTTATGGATACTAATGAAGAATTTAAGGGTGGCTTTACTCTTAAGTATATAATTAATAGGAAATAGCACACTGAGACATAGTTCTTGCTGTTAGGCCATATAGGAGCCGGAGATTTATTACACTCCACGGATTCTCTTATAGTTTCGTCAGCTCAATACTCGAAAATCTTCCAACAAAAATCTCCTACCCAAAGTCTTACAACAGCTTTCTATATACTTCTCATGTCTTCA
The DNA here is from genome assembly GCA_903067075.1 of Micropoecilia bifurca. Lineage (NCBI taxonomy): Eukaryota > Metazoa > Chordata > Actinopteri > Cyprinodontiformes > Poeciliidae > Micropoecilia > Micropoecilia bifurca. The sequence continues at coordinate 2,625 of CAEGAF010059871.1, forward strand.
TTGGTGTGTGTTGGAAAGTTCCAACCAATGGCGTGTAACCGTTGTTTTTCGAGTAGATCTTGGCACACTTATCACTTGGTGTTTATTGGGCGTCCTCCACTCCAGGAAACTTAACATCTGCTAGATTTCAGAAATGCTGAATAGGACAATCAATCTCAAATTGTTGATCTTATCTTGTACAAACAGACTTCCTTTCCCATTTTTGGTTCCATTTGGTCAAGTTGACAAAGAAAAGTGCCAAAATCCTTTCGCATAAACAAATCGTATTATTTCCTGCTCCTACAATACTTACATATTTTGCTGTAGTGTGTATTATTTTGAGAAATTAAGCATAAAAAAGAACATAGCAAAAAAATTTAATACTCTGAACCCATCACTCTGTGACATTTCCCTGGATTTGGTTATGATCCCTAAACTGAAAGCAGTAGTCAAGTCATGCAGGCAAGGCTGTAAACACAGACATGGAAAACTGATGCTACGAAAACAATAAGTAGAAATTAAGTATTTATTACAGAAACCTGAGCTCAGTATGTTTAACACTTGCTTAGTGGGATTTTTTTTAAAAATTCGACAAACCAGCCTCTTTGGAATACATAATAAATATGACAGCAAATAGATTTCTGCATTTTTCTCCAAATATAGCTGCGATATTACCTTCATTCCAGTATATTATCTAATTTAAACTCGTCTTTATGAAGATTTTGAAGTTATCACATTAATTATAATAATGTACAAAATGGTTCAGATAGATCATGTTCTGAATCTAATTGCGAGGATGAAATATGATGCTTTATGGAGTAACGATGTCAGTCAGAGCTTTGTTGGTTAACAGACACGATTGTCACATTTGCTTAAAGAAATTACCCATAAAGGATGGACACAAAATACAAATTAGATTTTTACATGCAAATTAGCTGAACTCTTCTCCATGTCACATTGGGATTAGCGTTGATGTTTTACAGAAACTGTTTGGATCCAGACAGTGAATCTGAGACGTCAGGAAGAAAGAGAGGAGAAAACATAACAGGTAAAGTTTTTAAATCACTTTAAAGAAAAAGTAGGTTTAAATATTCTGGTGTTATTTAAAAAAATATATATATATTTTGAAAAATGTTTTTGTCTAATAATAACTTGAATATCATATGCTAATTAATAAATTTAAAATATTTATTTTCTTGTATTGTCAGTAAATGATCACTACTAATAAATTAACAAAAACATGAAACAGTTCATTATTTAAGACAATGTTGCCTCCTTATTCCCCTTTTCATTCTCTGTATTTGTCATCAGAAAAAAATTAAAGAGGAAATAATGAATTTCTGTTTTACCTTTTGCTTGTTTTTTTTTTTTAAATTATTATTATTCAAGCAGTTTCATACATTTAATTGGTTGAAAAACTTGTCAGTTCAACCAAATGAATTTTCTTAGGTTTGAAGGACATGAAGGATTCCTGAAACATGATTTTATAACATTTGTACCAACTGAAATATTTAAGATCATAAATTAAGCCCATGTGTGTATAGGCTCCACCAAGCACAATTAAATAACCCTCTCTGGGTTCTTCACAGAAAAAAAGTCAGGCAATAAATAGTAACACGATTAATGAAATAAATAATAACCAAATAGACCCAAATGATCCTTTGTGCTGCGTAAACCAAAATCCATGGTGCATCAGGTGACTATTTGAGTTGGATTCACCTTTTTGTTTTGATCACCTTTGAGTTTTGATTTTTGAATTTAGGTTTTGGGACAAATAGTCATTACAACAGGTCAATTGAATATCACATTTATTATGGATGAAAAAGAAAATGTTGCCAAGTTAACTGATTACTGTAGTTTCCAAACAATAACTGTAACAGTAAAAGTGCTGATCCTTCGTGTTGCTACTAGCATGTGCTAAATGAAAATGGGCGCCTTCTTCTTCTTCAGATTTCAACGGCAGCTTCCATTGTTGCACTACTGCCATCTACTGGATCCTAATATCTATACCTCAAATTCTCATAATGATCCCGGTATTATTTAAAGAAAACGAAAAAAATCTTTTTTTTTCGCCTCAATGGTGTTTAACTGATGAACAACATTCTCAAATTTCAATTCCCTATTAAAACCTAATTCTGTTTTAATGGGGGCTTTCATTTATTTCCAATTTTGACTTCCAATGATTCACTCCCTGCTAACGCGCCCCCTTTTGGTTGAAGAAAAATCCACATATAGGCAGCTTATAATCCTGAAAATATGGTATATGAAAAACAATCTAAATGCTCTCTGGTATTGTTCAGGGCCGGACCAAATGTGGAGGCGAGCCGTAGTTTGGGGACCACTGATCTAGAGTTTTGCATTAGATTGATTAATGTAATATTGTTACTAAATTGACTCAAACTGCTGCAGCTTGCTATTGGAAATACATAATTGGTAATGCCAACACCATTTGGAAATGAAAAACACCAAACTATATCAGACAGTGAAGTGGATTTTATTGTAATTTTACAGGATGAATCTATCTCTATTTCATTGTTACATTTTTATACACCTGAAATTCGAAAAGTTGCACATTTACATTTATGTCCAACTACAACTAAAGTCACAAATTTGTGCTGTTTGTCTATTATTCCTTTACGTTTTACACAAAAGTAACAGGATTCAGGACAAACGGTAAAAGTTTGTTGTATGATAAACAACATGCATGCCTTAGGTTTTAATCATTTAGGATTTTGATTTTAGGCAGGCAAACTTTCCTGCCTTTTGCAGAAACAGGGCAGGTAAAACCAGGCTGCTCGGCAAATTTAACCAAACATCCATCGTCAGCATCACACAGTTCATGTTTATACCAAACACAATCATTACAGCCCAAGCTATGGTGAAGGAAAACCGCATTGCCAACATTCCCGTTATGGCCAGGACGGTGCGCAACGCCCTCAGCTTCATTTGGTCAACCTTCTTCTTGCCCTTCAGTTGTTTTCCTGGACCTGGACTGATCAGAGCAAGGAGAACAGAGACGGTGCAGTAGAAAATCGAGGCTAGGGACGAGATCAGAACGCAGAAATTTAAAACGATGAAAACAAGACCGGCTGTCATCAAAGCCGTCTCCACAACGCCAAGCAGCCAAACGCAACAAACACAGACATGCCTGATTCTGAATCCTCTGTCCTTTTTCAGGCTCATATAGGTGAGAGGATGGAGAACGGCCAGGTAGCGATCCACACATGTCAGCACGTGGAAATAGACACCCCCAAAAGAAGAGAAGGACAAAATGTTGGTCGATGTGACTAGTACAGTCTGGCTGCTGTACGTAGCACAAAGACCCAGAACACATCCAAACACACCCAGCAGCTCTATGACCACTAAGTGGAAGGTAAAGAAGTCTGAGTGGCTCATGGATGAAGTGGAGCGATTGTTTCGCCACCACTGTTGGATTCCACTGTGAAGAACGAAGAGGCAGAGCGGGGAAAGGAGGAAGATGTTGGTGATATTAAATGAAGCGAAGATGAGGATGCCAGGTGTGGTGAAGAAGCAGGTGAGGTCTGAGAAGGAGACGGACGCCTGAGCAGAGGAGGCGTTGGGACGTGACGGGAGGTTTTCCATTGTTCCTGCAGGAAACGCAGTAGGAAACGGTTCAGGGCGCGTTTAGTCAAACTCTGATCTATTTGTCTGGAACGCGTGTCAAACTCGAAGCCCGGGGGCCAAATCCGGCCCACTGTAGCTTTTTATGTGGCCCTCTAGATTCTAAACACTCAGTGTGTTTAAACATCATGTTATCAGTCAAATCAATGCAGCTTTTATCTGTTTACTGGCAAATTACACCAATCAGTCCCTCCAGTTTGAAATTTGCTTTGAATTATTAAATCCCCACATGTTTTTGCATTGATACATAACTGGGAATTTTTTAGTATTTTACTCCAAGACTGTCAAAAACTTTCTCACTTGTCCTAAACAGCTGCCTCAGGCTTTACTGATGTCAGCTTATAGTCCACATCTATACAAAGAGTAATAAAACTCACATTTATAATATTAAAGATATAATGTAAAATCTAGAGCTTTTGTCTAAAGCAATGGAAAATACAAAGTTAATCCTGGAACTTGAATGTTTTGTATTTAATAATAATACGACACAACATCAGTACCAACCATTAGCTGTTTACTTCTTAGCTTTGTCTCTATTCGTCTTCCTTTGATGCTCAGGTTTTACTAAACCAACTTCACCTCCGTCTGTTCACGTCCTTTCAGTGATTATTCAAATGTCTTTGATTTGCATTGAAAACTGATTTTCACTGTTAAAGTGACAAGGAGTAGATGGGATCAGTTCACTTATTGTAGCCAATTGGATTACTGAGTAATCCAGTTTTAATCTTCTGCTCTAAATTTGATCAAATTAGTGATCTGCCAATAATCAGAACAGCAGATTTAATGCAGCATCATGTTAACGTCACCTGGATAACGGAAGGTGCTGCTTTGCAGTCGGATTATGTTCACGTTCAGATAATTGTTTAAAATCTGAACCTCATATGTTTTCTTTTCATTTGTAGAGCAGATTCTGTCCTGGTCTAAATAAACTAATGGATGAAATAATAAATACAAAAACAGGTTTTAACATTTCCCTGTTTTCCTTTTATTGTTTTTTTCTTTTATTTTATAGAGCAGATTCTGTCCTGGTCTAAATAAACTAATGGATGAAATAATAAATCCAAAAACCAGTTTTAACATTTTTCTGTTTTTCTTTTATTGTATTTTTATTTGATGAAGTAGTATGAATATTGTAATTAAAATCACAGAAAGCCTCCAATGGCGTTTATTTCTGAAAAAATCATCAGAACCACTGAGAAACTGACAAAGGTCGTAACTTAAAGGTTGCATGTTATGTTCAATACTAGATCAATAAAATAAAACAACTCCACGTTTAATAGATTCTACTTTTCATACTTCCATGTTGCCAAATGTCTATTTTTTGCGACAGACACATTTCCCTGTCCTGTGTAAAAACAGAAACGGTAAAACCAGGCTGCTGGGGAAACAGATCCAACCATCCAGTGTCATCACAACACAGCTGGGGTTTCCTTTTGCAGCAACCAATACGGACCAGGCCAAGGAGAACAAGAACCGTAGAGCCAGCGGCGCCTGTATGGCCACTATGGTGTACAAAGCTCTCTGCTTGACCGGGTCAACTCTCCTGTGGCCCCGTCCCTGCCGTCCCGGACCCGGACGAACCAGAACACAAAGGACACACACAGTGCAGAGAAGAACTGTACCGAAGGAAGGGATCAAAATGGCAAAATTTAAAACCATTTGAATACAATCAACGCTCAGTAAACCATTCATTACAGCGGAAAGTATCCAGACGCAGCCGGCGCTGATGTTTCTGATTCCTCGTTTGGTTCTCAGTCTCATGTAGATGATCGGATGAACCACAGCCAAGTATCGGTCCAAACTCGTCAGGACGTGGAAAAACATCTCGGCCACGGATGTAAAAGCTAAACTGCGGATTCCTAGGGCTGATATGACTTTCTGATGATGACTGAAGGCAGCGCAGATGTTGAGGATGCATCCGGACACACCGACCAGCTCGACAGCTGCTAAGTGGAAGGTGAAGCAGTCGGAGTGGCTGATGGACGAGGCCGAGCCGCCGCTTTGGCGCCACTGCTGCAAACCGACGTGCAGGACGAGGACAGACAGAGGGAGGAGGACCACGACGTTGGTGATGTTGAAGGAAGTGAAGATGAAGACGCCTGGGCTGACGATGAAGCATTCAAAGCCTGAAGGAGAATAGCTGGAGTTTGAGGAGATGATCTGAGAAAAGGAATCGTTGATGTCCGCCATCGCACCTGGAAGAAGACGGTTTACAAAATGTTACGTGTATGAAGCACTGACCTCTACTGCCACACTTCCTAAGTGTAGTCTTGTAATATTCTGTGGCAGAGGTGAGCAAAGTGCTGACTACGGAAGAGGATTAGGGCCACCGAAAAAAAAAAAGAATTGACTTTAATCTCAGAATTCTGAAGACAGAATTCTGACTTTAATCTCAGATTTCTGACTTTCTGACTTTAATCTCAGAATTCAGAATTCTGACTTTAAAGTCAGTCAGAATTCTGGGATTAAAAGTCAGAAAGTCTGAATTCTAAGAGTCAGAATTCCGAGATTAAAAGTCAGAAAGTCTGAATTCTGAGATTAAAGTCAGAATTCTGAGATTAAAGTCAGAATTCTGAGATTAAAGTCAGAATTTGGAATTCTGAGATTAAAGTCAGTCAGAATTCTGAGATTAAAGTCAAAAGTTTGACTTTTAATCTCAGAATTCTGACTTTAATCTCATAATTTTGACTTTAATCTCAGAATTCAGACTTCAGACTTTAAAGTCAGTCAGAATTATGAGATTAAAAGTCAGAAAGTCAGAATTCTGAGATTTAAGTCAGAATTCTGACTTTAATGTCAAAATTCTATTTTTTTCCTTTGGTGGCCCTAATCCTCTTCCGTAGCTGCCCAATTCAAGAGTGAAAATGTTTTCTCTGTCCTAATGATTGCTTGGCTTCTGATTTTAAAAAAATTATCTATAAATAAATACATTTAAAAAATCTAATCAAATGGCTTAATGTTGGGTGAGACAAATGGAAAAATAGAAGGTTTTCGCCACAACTGAAAGTGGAAGTTTCAGGGAAGTTTTGTCATGCAATCTTTTGTTCTGAATTTAATTTCTTTTGGTAAAATGAGACACACAGACACACACAAAACAAAAACATGCCATGGCATTTACTAAAATTTACTGGGTGCTTATTAAATGTCAAGACCATTCAATAAACTTGTTAATTTGTTGCTGACAAGACAAATCTAGAAAAAGATGATCAACCTAAATTTTTATTTTTTTTATGTGTGAAACCCGTAAGTTCATCTTATGTTTGAAATCTACAATATTTAATCAATTAAAATATTGTGTGCTTAGTGTCTTGTTGAGCAGGTAAAAATATAAAATACATTTTGAAATTATTGTTAAAAAGAAAAATCTAAACATTTTGTGGCCCTGAAGTATTTTCAGTTTGACATTTTTGTCCCTAATGTCAAAAAGTTTGTTTTATGAAGTTACTAAAAACATAATTCAAACCTCATTAATCTGATTCATAAAGGTGATATAATTATTTTTTCTAATCTTCACAAAGCCTCTTTTTCCAAAATATCCTCCCAAATCAATTTTTCCATTATCCATTTAAATGAAATAAGAATAAAACATGACAGCGGCACCAACCTTGCTCCTTTTTCCGAGTTTCCTCAATTTGTCTCTTTTGCCCGAATCAGAATCACATCTGAAGTTATTCTGAACGGTAATTTGCAGTTCTGCTCCACCTGCTTTCTTCCCTCTAGTTTTATTCAAGTTTTCTTAATTTGCATTGAAAACGTGTTGTCACTTTAATAAACTCTCAGCTGAAGGAATAAATCAGCTCAAACCAGGGCTTATGCAAAAGAATAAATAAATAAATAAAAAATAGGTGCACTTGCTGAATCTCAGAGTAATTTTTTGTAAACTCCATTTGTGTAATTATGTGTCACGTTTGTTGGTAGTGAGGATTGTGGTGTGAAAATGAAAATTTTAATGACATTTACAGATGAGTACAGAAATCCAGGCAGCACAGACACTGGTAGCACCTGGGAATATTCACACCTGAATGTAGACGCGACGCTGACGTCACTATGACGAAGAATCACAGACACAGCTGGGATTAAATGCACAAGGGAGCAATCAGGGAAACATGACACAGCTGGATCAATCAGGACAACACAGGAACTCAATTGACTAGAAAACAAACACAAAATTTCACATCCTCTCATTATGAGTATGCCTTTGTTTTTATTTAACTTTTTGAACTCATGCTGATTAATAGTGGCTACAATATAGCATGAAATGGATTAATATTCTTATGAAACAATTCTGAGAAAATAAATGACATTAATTTATATGCATTTAGAGACATGCAGAGAACAGGACAGAGAGTTTATTAAAACGTTTAGCCAAACTGATTATGCATATTTCCATTTCTGTGAAAAAATAACCTTTCAAGTAATATGCAGGATGAAAGGACATACAAAGCAGAGCACATTCATTTCTCACAATGCAAATGTTTACAGATGAGACAGAATAAAATGAAAGATGGATGAAACAAACAAAACATGAGGCTTTTCATCTGATTCACTCACCGTTTGTCACAGACATGACAAACGATTTACAGCACAATCCAAACACCTGCTTGTTGCTTCATTACCATATCTGGAGCAGATCTGAGAGTTTCATAGTCATTAACCCAAATGCTAGACTTTACACTGCAAAAACACAAAATATTACCAAGCTGTTTTGGTCTAGTTCCTAGAGCAAATATCTTAGTACACTTGAAAAAAGACAAGACTAAGTTACATGTAACTTGTAAGAAATATATAGAAGCTTGTCTTAAGTCAGTGTAACTTCACTTTTTAAATCTATATTAAGAAACTATTGACTTAAAACGAGCCGTTACATCTTGTTGAAAAGTTTATTGTCTTATTTCAAGTTTACAAAATATTTACACACCAAACTAGACCAAAAACGTTTGATAATATTTTGTGTTTTTGCCGTAAAAATAATCTTTTATTCTAAACAACCTGTTTCCAGATGACTACCGTATTTTCCACACTGTAAGGCACATAGAATAGATACTACTTGAGAGGCTGGAGTTACACTATACATCCACTAGATGGAGCTGCACTAAAGGGAATATCAACAAAACAGTCTGACTCCAGTCGGTGAGGAGAGTCTTCCTGGGCCGGACGATGGTCACCCGTCTCTGTTTGTGCACAGCATGTTGGGGGAGAACCTGGTGCTAAATGACTTGCAGACGACCTGATTATCAGGTTGGTAGGTAGATAGGTCAGTCAAACTTTATTAACAAACCAGCGTTCTGACAATTATCCCAGCATGCACCACTGCTTCTTCTTCTGTGGGCGAAAATGAAGTCGGCGGCTGCTTACCGTGGTTGCTAGATGTAATGTGGAAAGAAGACACATTCTCGAATAACTGTGCCTTTATTTAACGTAGCACATCAAGTACAACTAACCGAACGAGCACAACGCCATTATCCTTCTCTAACATCTTCTCACTTACTCTTTCTACCGTTTCTCACCCACACCTGCCAGTGGCTCCACCTAGTGGCATGGAGTAGTATTACACAACACAACACTAGACCTGTTGTGGCTTAATGTTGGTCCATTTATAAGGCGCACCGGATTATAAGGCGCACTGTCGGCTTTTGAGGAAATTGAAGGATTTTAGGTGCACCTTATAGTGCGGAAAATACGGTCATCTGCTCCTAAGCCTTTTTTCTTTCTCTGAGTAAAAATAAAGCTGGCAGCACCAAACTGCTGGGGAGGTTAAACCAAAACACAGAGGCCACTATGATACACTGAACCTCTCCTGTGGAGACCATCACCATCTCCCACACCAGATTGGAAACCAGCCTGAGCGCCACCACTCCCAGCACGGACATGATGGTGAAGAAAGCTCTCCTCTTCAGCTGGTCCACTCTGCTCCGGTCCGCTCCTCGTCCTCCTGGACCGGGTCGAACCAGAACGCAAAGGGCAGAAACGCTGCAGAAAGAGACAACCGCTAAAGCTAAAACCAGGAAGCACAAATCCCAGACCATCAGGTCTGTGACTTCACACAGACACGTCCAAACCAGGCAGAGCATCCAGACACAAGCAACCGCGGCGTTTCTGATTCTGATTCCTCGTTCACTGCGAAGGCTCAGGTAGGCGACGGGACGCACGACGGCCACGTAGCGCTCCAGACACGTCAGGACGTGGAACAGAACCTCGCCGTACCATTTGAAAAAGAAAACAATCACCCCGGCTGTAGCCAAGCGAAACGCCTTCCTGCAAACGCCACAGGAGCAGAGGATGCAGCCGAGGACGCCGATCATCTCCATGGCGACGGTGTGGAAAGCGATGCAGTCGGCGTGGCTCACTGCGGCGCTTTGCCTCAGTTTCTGGAGGCCTCGACGGAGGATGAGGAGGCAGAGAGGGGAGAGCAGTAAAACGTACGAGGTGGTGAAGGTGGACAAGACGACGAAGCTCCGTCCAGAGAAGAGGCAGAAAAAGCCAGGAGGGAAAATGGTGGAGGTCGAGTTTGGCTCAAGGTCACCGGTGGAGGGGAAGAGTTGGCCATGAAATCTGGAAGAGAACCAGGACAATAATAAACTGTTCTACACCAGTTTTAGAAAAGAATAGAAACTTAATTATAGAAATGAAACATTGTACAACAAAATGGTGAAAGTCTCCAGATAAAAAGTCTCACATTAAAAAGTCCATAAGTAATCACTCATGTTGCACTTAATAAATTAACTGAAAGCTAAAATAGACATAAGCAAGATCAAATATATAGACTATACAAGATCAAACTGAAGTTTTCACTCCAGCAAACGTCCTTTAAAAGTAGTTTCTCGTTAGCTGAGGTTTTTCTTCTTTACTCTGAGTTAAATGCTGGAACAAAGTCAGTCAGCTGGTCAAATCAGGTAAAAAGAAAAATAAAAAGTGTTGATTCCAACGATTAACAAATCCTCAAATTATATCCTCAGTCCAGGCAGAAACTCAGGTATGAAATCACTATTCATAAACTCTTCAATCACTGTTTCATTTGTAAGTTTCAATAAAGTAAAATAAATATGAAGAGTGAAATCTTTCTTAACAAGTAGAAACTGAAATGATGTTTTTCTTTCACCAACTCTTTGAAATGTTACTTCCTTAATATGGTTTTTCAAATTGGTACATATGCATAAAGCTTACATTTAGAGATGTGTGCATTAAATTCAAAGTAAATTACTTTAAATTTGGTGATTTAATGCATTATCTTATTTTATACGATGATAAACTCATATTTAATCTTAATTTTCTAAATCACTACTTTAAAAGCAACTTTTGAGGATTTTCACCTTTTACCGATTCATCAACTCTACTTAGCACTTATTGTGATCAATTATTAAATTACATTTAAGGTAAAACAATCAGCATCAAATACATGCCTGACAAGTTAAACTGTTGATCATATTTAATGATGCCTCTTAAATTATAATTGTTAAAAAAACACCAACCTCATGGTTTTATATCAAAGCTTCTTCTGTCTCGATTTCTTCACTCTGAACCCAAAGGATTTGATTGGAAAATACTGAAGTCTGTATATTCCACCTGTTTGCGTCAATTATTCAAATTGTTCATTTGCATTAAAAGCGACTGGATCTAAGATAAACAAATCATTTATATGGATCAAATTAGAAGCTTTTAAATGGTTTTATTTGCCTTTTGTCAACTCATAACTACTGACTTTTTATAATCATGCATATACTTCTTATACTAATATTAAAATTAGTATATTGCAATACAAACCTTGTTATTTTACGTTAATATTTTTCCTGCTTTTCTGACTTTATCTTCTACAATATATAGTATAAAATAAAAAAGATTATTTTCCAAAGTCCAATAAGTGTGTTTGATTCTTGTTTGGCTCAAAAGGTTTTATTTGGTCCTGCCCCCAACATGCTTGTGCCATGATTTGTGGTGTTGTTGAGGTGAGAGAGACGCAGGCAGGCCAGGATGAGGAAGAAAATGATGCATTTAATGGTAAACTCACAGAACTGAACAACAGGGAGCACAGGGACACAGAGTGGTTCACACGACGAGGATCCGACAAGAGACAAAGACAAAGGGTGGACTTAAATACACAGGAAGGGTAATCAGGAACCTAGACACAGCTGGGATCAATCAACAGGGAGGACAGGACAGAGACTCACAGGAAAAAGGACTAAACACATACAATTTCTAAATAACTACACAGAAAACACAGATCACAACAGGTTGATCAACTGCTAGAAATCAGTCCCACTCCAAAGAGCACCCTATCAAAAATACACAACCTCTTAATGTCCAATGTGTCTCCTGGCCTTGACCATCTTCAAGCTACTTGGTCTGATGATCTTAACACAGAGATTGATAATGAAATGTGGCAAACTATTCTAGAACGCATTCACACCTCATCAATTTGTGCCCGACAGTATTATTCAGTGTAAAGTCGTCCACAGATTACACTGGTCCAAAAGCAAACTGGCTCGAATCTTTCCAGACGTGGACTCAAGTTGTGTGAAAGGTGGTTTGGGCCCAGCCACTCTCAGCCATATGCTTTGGACCAGTGTCGTACAAAGTACTGAAATCTCAGAGTCAAGTGAAAGTTTAGGTTTCTCTCCAAAATATGACTTTGGTAAAAGTCCAAGTCACTGACTGAAATGTTACTTAAGTTAAAGTCTTAAAGTATCTGAAACGTCTTGTACTTAAGTATGGAAAAGACTGTAAAAGTGTATGTACTCAAGTAATGTAATGAAAAGTATAAGTAAAAAGTAAAACAAGGCAAATGCAGTTTGAATTACATTTTGTATATTTTGGCAAACTTGTCAAATACAGTTAAAGTAATAAAAACAACCAAGTGCAGGCAAAATTAAACCTGCTAATAAATAAACCTGCAGGCATCATTTAGTTAAGAAAATTTACTTAAATTTACTTAAATTAACCTTGTAGGTTAAGTTAACCTACAAGGTTAACTTGTAAAAAGACATTGTTTGTATGTCTTGTTTTATTTTTGGTTTTTCTCTTGTCATGTAATAGTTTATGTTTATTCTCCAAAGTACTGTCTCAAGTATGACTTGAATGTCTATGCATGGTGTTCATTGTTTTGTTAAAAATCTTTAAAAAATGATTTATTTGCATTCAAACAGCATGTAAAATATGACTGATGGACTGTCAGCTTTATTACTGGTGGGGAACAAGATTAATGAGTTTCATTTTGAATATGTGAGTCTGTCAGGCACAGAAAGGGTGACATAAAGTATTCAAAACAAATAATGCAGAATTCAACTTATCCAGCAGTTTTGTATACATGAACATGTGATATCAGAAAAAAATAACCAATTAGTAACATCATCCTTTTACAGTCAGTGGCTCATTGTAAGCAAAACAAATGGATATGGTGAAGCTGGGAATCACACAAATTATTATGAGTTAATTTTTAATGCCCATGTAGTGCTGAATCCAGAAATATAGAACATATTACAGACTCACTTTGCAATATGAATGGCTTAGGAATTTGATTCACATCAAAATCAGTTACAAAGAAAATCAGACTTAAAAAGTGAAATGTTGCAGAAAATTAGGCTTAAAGATCTATCTGTCTGTCTGTCTGTCTGTCTGTCTTTCTGACAGACAGACAGACAGACAGACAGACAGACAGATTGCTAGCTAGCTAAATAGATAGCTAACTCTCACTTAGCAATCATCCTATTAAAACTTTTTTTTCTTTCTTTCTTTAAGTACAGCAGTGGCAGCATCATGCTGCTAGGAAGGTTAAAAAACATAATAGATGTCACTAGCATACAGTCGTCATGGCCTACAGAGATGTACACCAGTTCAAAAATCAGATTTGAAGCCAGCCTCATCACTAGCGCTGCCAGAATGCACAGAATGGTAAAGAATGCCTTCTGCTTGAACTGGTCAACCTTTTTCCTGTCCTCAACTTTTCGCCCTGGGCCTGAACGAACTAAAACCCGGAGAACAGAAATGCAGCAGAAGGAAATGACTGTCAACACTGACACCAAGAGGCAGAGGTCCATAACAACTATCTTTTCTATTGCAATCCACAACGCTGATGCAAAGGTAATCACCCAGCTACAAGCCATTGTAACATTTCTGATTCTTATTCCCTTTTCATTTTTTAGGCCCATGTAGGTGATGGGGTGTACAGCTGCCAGGTATTGCTCTAGACACGTCAGCGTGTGGACAAAAAGTTCTCCATACCAGGTTATACAAAACATACAGTTCCCGATCGCAAAAATTGTATAATTTTTCATGTGTATGACAGAAAGGTTGAGGATACACCCAACGACGGCAATCATTTCCATGGCGACGTTGTGGTACGTGAAGCAGTCGCAGTGGGACAGCGGTGCTGCTGAAGAGCTGAAGCCCTTTTGTCTCCGTTTTTGGAAAACGTCGTAGAGAATAGGGAAGCAGAGAGGAACCAGGAGGAAGATGAACAACAGGCTGAACGTCGTGAAAACTACAGAACTGGGTCCGGATACGAAGCAGGCCAAAGGTGAAGGGTCAGACAAGATGGAGGTGACGTTTGACTGGAGAACGGAGTCGTTGTGAGGCGGTGAGGAGTTCATCCTTATCTGAAAAACAAAAGGTTAATACAAAGATCATTAGCCATTCATGGTAACATGTTGAACGTAACAGAGTAATAAATATCATAAGTTAAACTGCACATCAGTCTCTGTGGAGGACCAACGACAAACCATGAGGTGAGAAACTGCAAAGATTCAGACGTTTTAACAAAACAGACAAACAAAAAAATCTAAGAAAAATGTAACAAAACCTGTCAGCGGTTTGAAAATCATTTAATTCTATTAACTAATTATTAACAAAGGAAGAACAGCTCTAAAAATGTATCCAATATTAAGTTAAAGAAAAGGTCTGATGTCTGACCAATCAATCTAAAGAAGAATGAGACAAATTAGAACGATGAAAAAAAACATAAAATATTTCAAATTCAGCTTTTATTATTGAGATTAATTTGAACAAACAGAATTTTACTGTTTTAAGATGTTTTAAATGTGTGTCTGCTGTCCACAATAGAATTACTGGTAATAAGAAAAAACACATCCAGGAACAAAGAATCCAGTTTTAAATCTTAAAATGTAGCGACACCAACCTTCAAATGTTTCTTAACGTTTTGTCACTTGGTCTCTTCTCTCTGGAAATCAAAGCGTCTGATTTTTTTCTTTGTTCAACAATATTTGAATCTGGTTTATTTGCATTTGAGGCGAGACGCTGACATTGACAAAATGCTGCTTGGCTGCTGCAGCGACTGTGATGAATATTGTTATAAATTATAGCTCGGTTGTTCAGAGCGCTGACTGCGATTCCACTGACTGCTCGATTTCACAATTACAAAATTACACTTCAAGGAAACATAACATTTCTGTAAAAACACTTTTTTCACTAGAAAGCCTTTTGGCTGAGGTGGTTTCTCAGATAGTCGTGCATTTTAATGGAAACACTTTTTCACATCGCATCACGTGATCAACAACTGGGGAAAAAGACGAAGAAGACGACAGAAAATGGTGCTGCAACATTTTTATTGTTTTGTATTTGTTTTATTTTAAAGCAAATTGGTTTTTTTTTTTACATTTTTGCTGGTTTTTCCTCTCTTGAATAATCTATGAACAAAAGTTGTAAATAGAAGCTCCAAACATTGTTTTTATTTATGTTAATATGAATTATATGCATTAATATCAGAGATATTAATTTACCTGTATGGCTGCACCTTCAGCACCTTCATCTGATGGTCTACATCGAGGAAAAACATAAATTATTGATTTCAGGGTTGATTGTGTTTTTGGACAACTTTAGATAATATCTCTTAAAAGTTATGTGGAAAACAAAAACAGCTAATTTGTACAGCAACAGTTTAGTGTTTACTAAATCCTTATCAAGTTCTGGTTTGTAAATTTGTCGATGGAAAAAAAATTAGACGAGTGACCCCTGACCTCTGGGAGTCTCTGTAAGGAGAATTCACATGTATTTTATTTGCATTAAAACAAATTACAACCTGCTGAATGAGATCTGAAATAATCCTTTAACCTGAACGGAGTGTTGAACTCATTCATTTCAAGCTGCTGTAAATCCATTTGTTTTATGAAATATGTTGTTTAATAAAAAGTTTTTAACTTAACTCCATCAGTAGTGATTACTTCTTAGTTTTTTTTAATTATTAGAGAACATTTAAACTGAATATTCAAATGTTTTCTAATTAGTCTTCTGGTTTGTAAAAAGAGAAGGGACTTTTAGAAGTGCAGAAATTAAGTGTGATGTAAAATCAGGTTGTAAAATGCTAATTAGTTTTATGTAGGGAAAATTTACAAAAAGAAAGAAATTACATTTTGTCAAATATCCTGATCTCATATATTTTAGATCTAAATATTTTAGAATATTTTTCAGTGATAGAAGGCATATATGAATCACAGCTGAAGTAATACATTATTATATACAGATACATCACACCTATATGTATATATGTACGTATCATTTTTAATAATGCAAACACATGAGCGATAATATAAATCAGTCTCTGGTTGATTCTTTTATTTATCTTTCAGTAAAGCACAAACATGTTCATGTGTTTGGTTCTTTTTACAGATCTCTACTGTAATAAAATATAAAAACTTGATTTAGTCACCATTAACTAAACGTTTTAGTACAGAACAATTTCACACAGAATAAAAAAACCACGTGGCTTAAAATAACAGAAACGCCTGTTTTCATTGTAAATGAGAATAAACTCCATCCCAGAGCTTAAAGCTGTCAACTCAGAAAAAAACAAAAAACATAACTAAAACAAACTTTATCGCATCATAATGTGAAAATAATGTGAGAATAAACTCTTCATATTTGTACAATATCAGAATGTATATTTTAAGAAAAACTTTCAATGTGTAATTGTTATTCTGTACTAACATCACATATATTTAAAACATAAATTTATATTGTTTGAGAAATACATATTATAGCATAATATACATTATTATTAAAGCATAGTAGATGTTTAATGTATAACATTATTTACAATGTCTCTACAGATCCATCTGGACCCGTATACAATTATCCTTTATACTTTATCGGAGCAAAGCTGCACAAGTCTTGATTAAATTAAATGTTGATTTTATGACAAACTGAAGGCATTTGGGACAAATATTAAAGAAATAAGTAATCAATAAGTATCAATAGTGCCTTTCATATTAATTCAAAGCAATATTCCCACAGACTAGGGAACAAATACCCTGTTAAATATCTACTTAAACCTTTTATGTCATTCTTGTGGAACCAGAAACTGTGCAAACAAAAAGAGCTGGAGTTCATATTTTAGTGTTTTAATAGGAGGAAACGTCACACACTCAAATAAACATATCCGTTTGTTGCATAAGTTATTATTGTTCACCCCAAAAACACAAGATTCTATCAAGTATTTTTCATCTAGTTTCTAGTGCAGTTTCTTATTTACATTTGAAATAAGACAAGAGTAGCTTACTGATCTTTTTAGCAGTAAATAGGAGTTTGTTTTAAGTCAATAAGTCCTTCATGTAAATGAGAAAACAACAGATTTATTTCACTACAAACATTTTGCTATAGGTGAAATAATCGGCTAATGGAAGAAGTAGTTTTTAATCAATATTAAGGAATACTTAAGTTATTTTTTCTTATTTGCTCTAAACACAAAACCACATGATAAGATTCCTTGTTTTCTTCTTTTATCGTTTATCTTCTTTACTTAGACAAACACATTTTCCGGCTCTTTGCAGAAACAGCAAAGGAAGCACAAAATTACTGGGCAGGTTGATCCAGGCATTGAGGATAATCATCCAGCAAGTGGCTTCATTGTAAATCATATCTAACAAAACCCAAAAAACGCCACAAGACAACCTCAGCATTAGAACGGCCAGGATGACGATTATGGTGTAAAACGCCCGTTGCTTTGACTGGTCCACTTTGTTCCTGACCTGGATTGTCGAGCCAGGATGGATCAAAACACAAAGAACCAACTGGCAGCAGAAGGAGATGATTGCTGCTGCTGCAAACTCCTGGGTTAAAATGACGACTTCGGTCATCTGGTGGACGTACGACAATCCTATTCCTAAAGCGTTAAGCAGCCAGGCGCAGCTCACAGCGACGCTCCTGATCCGAATCCCTCTTTCCTTCCTCAGACTCATGTAAGTGACGGGGTGAACAGCAGCCAGGTTCTGCTCCAAGCACACAAAGACGTGAAAGTAGGTTTCTCCAAACCAGGAAATGCTGTACAAAATATAACCAACTGACACTATTTGTTGGTCATCTCCACAAAACCCACAGAAACAGAAAAAACATCCAAAGACGCCGATCAGCTGCAAGGCGGCCAAGTGGTAGGAGAGGAAGTCAAAGTGTTTCACTGCTGAGGAGTTTTTCTGCCACTGCTGGAAACCGTGATGGAGGATAAAGATGCAGAGAGGGAGGAAGACAAATATCTTGAAGACACAGAAGGTGATGAAGATGAAATACTCCGTGTCGGAGAAGGAGCAGCTGATGTAGTCGGGGAAGGAGTAGTTTGAGGATGTAGAGTTCAGGTGAGACGACAAGGAGTCTACAGACATCTGAGACACAAATCAAAAGGACCCCAACACCTGATTATAGTAATAAAAAAAACACAACACCACATTGGTTCCAATCCATAGAGACTGTAGGCAAAAACATGATTGTGAAAAAGTCACAATCATCAAACCTCTGAAGCATCTTAACATTTCAGTTTTTGCTATAATATTGGAAAATAGACCAACCTTATTGGAGTCTTTATCTGCTGATGTGTCACCAGATTTGTTGGACTGACTTCACTTTGCTGCTGCTGCAGCTTCTGGTTCTCCAAGTGCAAAACAAATCTTCTATATTTGCATTGACTTCTTGCTTATTTAGCAAGAGGTTTTTATTTGCGGTTTTATTTGTGCATCTAAATTAATGTTGTATTCAAATCCAAATGCATAAATCCAACTAGTATTAAAGTCAGCAGAATGGCTGAAAAAACATTTGATAGATTTTTTAAAATGATGAACTAGATTACAAAAAAAATTGAGAAACAGTAAAGAAATTAACTAAACATCTCATGTAAGTTGCACATCAAGGTAAAAACGGTGAACATGATGACCTGCAGTGTCATCATTAATCATAAAACATCTTGTGCCAACACATTTATGTGGAAATTATTATAATTACCTTCCAACCCAGTGGCCTCATATCAGTTCATCTTTGTGACAGAGTTTTTGTAATGCAAACAATCCATATTTGAATTTTTCCTGACGTTATGGATGAGAGTGAGGCTGACAGCTTCAAAATGACTCAGTAATAATCAGATGGAAACAGAAAACCACTTCATAACTGTCACTGATGAGTGAATTACATAGTTATAGGATTTTAAGCTAAAAAAAGTCGATTTCACATGATCCCCAGAATTACATTTTTGGTTATCTTTTCACATTTCTGTCATTTTTTTATGTGTGTTGATACTAAATGTTGTTCATTTTCATAATTTATGTTTAAACAACATTTAAAAACAAAAAAAATGGGTTTGATGCTCCTAGAGTTGATTAACACTAAATTAAGTCACATTTCAGTGAGTTTTGATGCATCTAGTTTGATGTTGTCAGCTGAAAATGTTTAGATTTTTAAACATAACGACTCGATGCCCCTAATTTGAAATCAAACCCGGTGCCACATTTTGTTGATTCTGTTTGTTTTTGTCACCCAGAAAACTTTGAAGATAATTTGAATCTGTTTCTGCCATGTAATAAATCTAATAAATGACTAAAACTGTCATTAATAATGTGGAAACTGACTGCATGTGTTTTGCATATCTGTAGATGAATCCCTGCTGCTTTGTCAGTGTTTGTTGTTGTTTTTTCTTGCTGTTTGAATTGGACTTTCCGCAGAGAGGAGGAGATAGAATCGCTGCCAAATATTTGGAGCATAGAGCAGATATGTGAAGGAAGGACATCAGACACAGCGACAGGGTTTGTGTGTTCAAGGTCTCTGTCTTTCTCATTTCTGAAGGTAAAATTTATTTCAATTCAACTTACAAACACTTTATAGATCCCAAAGTGAAATTAAATGTTGCAGCTCATTGATTTAAAGTCTTTGTTATTGTTGGTTGTGACGGGAAAGATCTCCTGTAGCAGTCTGTATTACAGGGAACCTGGATACGCCTCTGACTGAAGACTCTCTGTCTCATGAAGAGGACGGTCAGGTTGTCCATAATTTTCCTAACAGATATTCACTTTTGAAGATGAATGATACAAATGAACAAGTGTTTCCTGTTGATCAGAAATCAGATGAAACATTTTTCTCTCATTAAAATGACCCAGAAATCCACATATCAGTAAAATGAAGCTGTTCAAACAGGTTCATTCACTAAAATTAGTGTTAAATTTCGACAGTCACTATGACGATCTGTGTTTTTGTGTATTTATTTCTTGGTTTTTTCTGTGTCCTTGTTCCCCGTGAGTCTCTGTGATGTCCTGTCCTCCCTGATTGATCCCAGCTGTGTCTAGTTTTCCTGATTACCCTTCCTGCGTATTTAAACCCACCTGTTGTCTTTGTCTCTTGTTGGGTCCTCGTCTAATGTCACGTTCTGCTCTCCAGTAGAACTGCGAAGTCCTGGTTAGCGTTAGCTCTCGTTTCCAGTCCTCTGTATTTCAGTTGCTACCGGTAAATAGCTGTGTGCTAAACTCTCTACCGTGAGTTTTGAGCTTCCATCATTAAATGAATCATTTCCTTTACTACCCGGGTCTCTGCGTTCATCCTCACCACCTCTCCTCATCACACATCATGACAATCACTTTGCTTTCTGTGAGATTTTCCTCCAGATGTCTGTGAGCGTTTCGCCTCCCTCCAATGTCTCCGTCCTCCACGTCTCCAACCTGCCGTTAGACATCCGGTGCCTCATCTCTGGACCGAGCTCCTTCATGGTGACAGCCTACTTCATCAGCAGCATCCTCCTCACCCTTCCTCTCTCCATCGTCATCCTCCACCATGGCCTCCAACAATGGCGGCTCAAGTCCTTCACCTCCTCCTCGACAACAAACCACTCCGACTACTTCACCTACCACCTGGCCGTCGTCGAGCTGATTGGTGCTTTCGGACATTTTATTAGCCTCTTTGGGATTTTCCTTCCCCAGTATCAGACGTTCTTGACAGGGTTTTATTTGTTCTCCTTTGCCTGGTATGGGGAGTTGTATTTCCACGTGGCCACCTGTGTGGAGCGTTACCTGGCCGTCGTTCATCCTGTCACCTACCTCAGCCTGAGAAGCGACAGAACGGTCAGGACGCTGACCGTCTGCTGCATTTGGCTGATTTGTTTTGTGGAGCTCAGTTTGACGATGGAGCAGTTTTTCAACTTCTTGAATCTTTGCGTCTTGATCTTAGCGTTGGTTTGCGTCCTCTTCTGCAGCGTTTCTGTCCTCTGTGCTCTGACTCGGCCCCGTCCAGGGGAGCAGAGGAAGACGATGAAGAGGATCAGCCGGTCAAAGTTGAGGGCCTTCTACACCATCCTGTCCATACTGGGAGTGCTGGTGGTGAGGTGTTTGTGGTGCTTGTCTTGGGCAGTGATGTACGTATCTCACCACACGGCAAACTGTTTTCTGATGACATATGACCTTTGGTTTAACTTGCCCTGCATTCTAGTGTTGCCTCTGCTTTTTCTGTACAGAACAGGGAAGATGAAGTGCTGCAATGGCGGCAAACACTAAGCCGTAAGTGGACGGCAGTCAAACTCTTAACATACTAAACACAATCACTGTCATGCTGCCAGACAAATGGGTTGCACTGATTTCATTATTTCACTCCAGAAATATTTAGTTCACTTTAAGCAGATCACATTTTTCTCCTCAGTCTCTCAGCTTGTTGTGTGAAAGCTGCTTAACCTGCTATAGATGTTATATAAAATGTAATGACATGGGTCCAGTTTTGTGCTGAAATGTTTGGAAAACATCTGGTTCTGTTGGGTCGATGGCGGCTTGTTCTCACTCCGACTTCCTTCAAATTATGTAAAATGTTCATTGATTTTTGCAAATGTACATTATCTGTGTTTAGATGTTGGTATTTATTGTCTTTCTGCTGAACTTTCCTGTTGATGGTTTGTATAAGATCTGTAACATTGTTATTGATTTATTTTTATGTTATAAAATATTATTAGTGCAACTTTATTTTCTCCCTGAACTACTTAAACTTTAGGAACAAGAGGAAAAAAGAAAATTATATTGATAAAAAGGAAGATGAGACACTGGACGGACGTTTTATGACAAATTGTACAAACAAAGTCAGTTGTTTCTTTAAAACGCCACAAATGTGCATAAAAATGAAGTGGATCTGGATTTTTAACACTGTACAACATGTAAGTTGATCATAATTAAATTGTTTTATCGATATATTGTTGAACATGCTTCACTTTTTTGCATTTATGCTTATATTGTTGCCTAGGGTTACTTTAAATATTTGATTTATTTTTTGCATGATTTTTGTCTTATTGTTTTCAATTATGACACAAAAGTCCAAACACAAGAACCTCAGAGACACTTTGAAACACATTGATGCTCAAGTTGTGATAAAGTCGAATCAATAACCTGTGAAATATTAACAGAGCGAAAATTCATAATGATGAGTAAACGTGAGTCAAGTGGGAAAAACTGCGTATATTCAAATAAAAGTCAAAAACTTTGAGTCGAGTTATTTGTGTCTGAAAATGTTGGGGAAATGATCATGCTGATAATTAACTGATCAGGAGAGAACGACTTGTTAAAAACCATGAAATACAACATATACTGCATGTAAAATGTAATGAATAATCACAATAATAAACAATGTACTGCCTATTTATGATTGTTTATTTACATTTCACACAACACAAAACATTAATAGTAATTGGACAAATGGACATAAATGAGAAACTGCCAATACCCATGTAGTTTTTTAAATACATATCTCTGAAAATGCAGAATTGTGCTTGTTCAGGGCTTATATTGTAAACTTAAAATGGTTTTCTATCTGTCATCACTCACTGTCTTAATGCAAATAAACCATATTTGAATTTAAGTTGAAGGGTTGATAAAAGACTGAACTGTAAAATAACAACCAGTAGTGCAGTGATAAAGAGGAAGGACAGAGCTACGCACTGATCAGGTCAGAAAATATTATTAAATTATAGTGGCATTAAATGAGCAGTTCAAAATTCAGACTTTGGAAAAGTATGTTGTCTTAAATACTTGATCCAGTTTTTTAAAAATTACAATTTTAAGCATTAACCCAGGGAATTTAAAACCTGATGGTTTTCTAATCTTCACTTTTCAGGCACTGAATAAGTAAGAAATATAAAATAAAACCTGTTTTTCTATGTGAGAAGTGAAACTAATACTTTTAAAGAATCATTGATATAAAACAAACCCCCATCTTGCTGAAACGTTACTTGTTAGTTTGTTTTGACTCGCTGAATTTATACTAAGATCAGAAACTTCCTGGGATCCACATCATAAAAAACATTTGTTACAAAAACTCAACACTCAATAAAATATTGGAAACATAGCATATTAATTCATAGCAGCACAATTATAAGACTAAATGATAAAATAATAAAGTCATATTAAAAACATAACACATTTTCATGATTGTATAACACCATGGACTAAAATAATTAAGCTCTATCACTTGTTGCATTTATACCATATGAATTGAGTTCCATGTTTTCATTCCTCTAGAAATAACTTTTGTATCTTGTGTGTTCCTGTTGCTTTTTAATAAAGCATGTCTTGTATTAAAATTGTGTAAAGAATGGCTGAATAAACACTGATTGTATACAACATTTGGTATTTTAGCTGCTACTGTTATTCCTTATAAAAAAGGGGAGAAATACAAAAGAATAAATGATCAGATGAAACCAGTGGCCTTTACTTGTTCTTGTATTATTTGTAAAGAGCGCACGAGTCCCCCTAGTGGACACTTGACCATGGGGCCAATGACAAAGGACTATATTTCTTGCACACACCAAATCAAACTAAATTAGGATAATGAACAATTGAATCTAATATTAAAATGGTCAAATTAATATCATACCCTGCAACACTACAATATTTCTAAAAAGCTTAAGAGCGCTGGTGGCGCTTCTACGGAAGCCGGAAAGCAATTGGGAAAAAAAAGATATATCTTTGATGTCAAAAATTACTAACATTGACTCATAAAGACAAAATAAATCAATCATCCAAGTTTACATCAGATCAAAGTGCATAACATGATAGAAAACACATCGTCAACCACTGAGACATTAAATTTAGTTTAATGTTGAAATCAAACAAGCAAACAGATTCTTTTTAACAAAAAATATCTCATTTGATTTGTTTTTCTTTTATCCCTTTTCCCCCAGAATGTCTCTAATCTCCTCATCCTCCAACGGCTCCGCTCTGGTTCCGCTCCGCGGCTCCTCGGTCCCGTCCTACTTGCTCTGCTACGTCACCGGATCCAGTTCCCAGATCTACTCGTCGTTCCTGATCTCCAACATCCTCATCCTGCTTCCTGTCTGCCTCGCGGTTCTGCGCCGCGGCGGTCAGCGCGGGCAGCTGCTGGTCCTGTTTTCCCGCTCGGCGGCTCTCAGCCACTCCGACTGCTTCACCTTTCACCTGGTCGCCATGGAGACGGTCGGCCTGTTCGGGTGCGGCGCCTGCGCGGCCGGGATCTACCGGCGGGACTCAAACCTGCTGACGGTCGGGAACTTCAGCTTCGCCCTGGCCTGGTTCGGAGAGACTTTCTTCCATGTCTTAACGTGCGTGGAGCGCCACCTGGCGGCGGTCCATCCCGTCCTCTACCGGAACCGGAGAAGCGCGAGCGGCGTCCGAATCAGAAACGCCAGCGTCGGATGCGTCTGGTTGCTTTGCTTTGGAGGGATGACCTTGGTGATGTCGGAGGTTTTCTTCATCGTGAGTTTCTGCGTCCTGGTTTCGTCTCTGGGTCTGGTTGCGTTCTGCAGCGTTTCGGTTCTCTTGGTTCTGATTCATCCTGGTCCAGGAGAAACGAGCAGAGACCAAACCAAGCGGAGAGCGTTCAGCGTGATTGTGGTGATACTCGGAGTCTTGCTGCTCAGGTTCTCGTCCAACATCGTGTGGGAAGTTGTGTATTTTTCAGTGGGAACTGAAGGTTGTGTGATAATGACCTGCTGCACGTGGTTTAACATCCCATGCAGCCTCGTGTTGCCGCTCCTGTTCCTGCACAGAGCAGGAAACCTGCCATGCAGCAACTAACTGTTTTAGACGTGCAAACATTGACTGTGACGCAAAAAACTGAATGCTCTTAAAATACAATATTTAGTTATTCGGTAAACAAGTTATTTCATACACTCTAAAAAGTGTTTATGGACTTATTTACATTAATTTAACTTAATTATTTTGCTTATGCTATGCCAACTTACTTTTTTGTGTCAATTTAACTCAGAACTTACACTAAATTGCTTCCATAGGTAACAAGCAATTCAATTAAGTTTATCCAACTTAATTTATTAAGTTTAACCAATTCAATATATTCTAATCATCCAACTTATCATCTATAAACTTAATTGAATTGCTTGTTACCCATAGAAGCAATTCAATTAAGTTGGTTCAACTTTTTCTTTCTAGAGTGAAAACAGAATTTACATAAAAACAGTTTTTGCTTTAGCAAAGGCACAAATTTACACTTGTGACCTAAAAATTTAAATTCATTGTGCCAATCTGTGTCCGGTACAGGAACTATTCCTAACTAATTTGGTTTCAAATAAAAAAAACATTGAAGGTAATATGAATTGGTTGTCATGGTGATATACTTTGGTTTCTCTCCAGTTGCCTTTCTGCTTGATCAGTTTCTTATATTTCAGAGCCATCAGACACATTTTTGGATTTTTGTAATAAACTAGACATTTTATTCAAAACAATTAAAGTACTAATAATTGTACACTTAATTACACAATAAACAGTGATTTTCCCACTTTACACAGAAAGGTGCTAGTCAACAACAAACATCTTATTTTTTTTCAACAAGAGATATTGAAGATACATGAAACAACCAAACTGAACTGATGGAAATGTTTACTAATTTTGACCGTTTTGGTCGTCAGACGCCTGTCAGTAATATTTAGTCCTTGGTGGTCAAGGACAAAAACTGAGAGGTGATAACAAAGAAGTGTATGAGAAATATAAAACGGTTGTATAGAAAACAGTACAACTTTACCCAACTAACACTTAAAAAACGACAAACAAACTAAAAATGGTTAAGTGAAACTCAATTAAACAAAAATAAACAAACAGGTAAATCTAATGTAAACTCAAAAAGAAAAACACCTTGAACCTCCCAAACACAAACTTCTCGATTTATTACACTAAACCAACTGCTAAGCAGAAGACAATGGGTCAGCAGAACCAAAATAAGTCAAATGTGTCCCAAAGAGTTACAAGCAAAAACAACAAGCTGCCCACTGGAGAAACGCCTCATCAGCGTCTGATTGGCTTGACGATCCCCTGCTGGTCCAATGGTGTCGCTGCACTTCTGCAGCCTCCAGGCAGCCAATCAGCAGAGGGTTCAGCTCAGGTTATGTAGACTCACCTGAGTCTACATAACAGGAAAGAGAGTCTGGAGTCGAGGGGCGTAACAAGACGAACCAAAATACAAAGCTGTGGAAATTTTGGAATTTTGGAAATGGAAATAATTCATCAGATAAGAAGGATTTTTTTTTAAATCAGTTTCTTTCAATAAAAACCTTATGAAACTTTAACAAAACTGCAGGTGTGTGTCTGTGTCTGGTGAATTTTTACTTTAAACATGCTTGATTTTCATTCACTGAGTAGAAAATCCAGAAATTATACACTGTAAAAATACCAGTGTTGAATTAACACCCCAAAGTGTCTATATGTGTCCAAGTCAGCACGTGTTAAAGTAACACTTTTGAAAGTGTTAAAAGATTGACACCCATTTTTTTTTGTTAAATTAACATTTGTCTATATCCTGAAATGGGTTTAAGAAAAGTTAAAATTTCCATTTCTGTGTATTGTTTTGAATATTTTCCACTGGATTCGATTGATATTGACACCTTGTGGGTCAATTATTTACTTTTTAACACCACATTATGTTTAGTGATCAACACTACACTGGTGTTANCTAACACTGTTGTAAATGTTAATGTGACTCTGTAGTGTTGAATTTAACACCAGCTGACTTGGACACATATAGACACTATTGGGTGTTAATTCAACACCGGAATTTTTACTGTGTAGTTTTTACCCGACTCTGCTGTTTAGGACCAGATTTAAACTGTTTTAAACCTAAGCATTAAGTCAAATCCCTGTCATAAGTGCAGGAAAAAAACATCCAGATCTTTCCTAGTCTGAACTCTGATCCGAGTTCCTGTTTTTCCTGAAGCATGCGAGTCGCCCTGCTTTCTGCAGAAACATGAGAGGAAGAACCAAACTGCTGGGCAGGCAGAACCAGAATATGGACAACCACATCCCACACTTTGTGTCCTCCCCCATTTTCAGTGAATTAAGCCTCAGTATGGAGAACAAGTTGCTCCCAGACCGCAGCAGCAGCAGAGCCAGGACGGTCATGATGGTGTAGAAAGCTCTCAGCTTGGTCTGGTGGACCGGCTGACGGTCTGCGGCCCGATCCCCGGGCTTTGACTGAACCAACACACGAAGGACAGAAATGCCGAAGAAAAGAATTAGGAGTAAACAGGCGAAAACAGAACTTCCTGCCAACACTATGAGCGCCAGCTCATCTACAACATTCACGGTACCCATGGAGAGAGCAGACAGAAACCAAGTAACACCAAACGCAGCGTGTCTGACTCGGATCATGTTCGCCGTCCTCAGGCCCAGGTAGGTGACCGGATGGACCACGGCCAGGTATCGCTCCATGCAGGTCAGGATGTGAAACAGCATCTGCGCCGTCAGCTTGAAGGGGAAGAAGTAGGAACTAAGGACGATCAGATCCGGGACGCCGCCATAGATGCCGCAGCAGCACAAGATGCAGCCGATCGTATGAGTCAGTTCAACGATCACCACTTGGTACGTGATGAGATCCGAGTGGCTCGTCGGCGCGCCGGAGCGCCGCCATCGCCGACGTCCCACGTCGAGGATCGGGATGTAAACACGGAGAAGTAAGACGGAGATGACGGTGTAGACGGTCATGTTGTAAATGCCGATGTTTGACTGGAAGCAGATGAAGAGGAATGAATAGATGCCCAAAACGGGGGAAGGTGGAGCGACTAGAGAGTCGTTGGAAGAGTTACGAGACATGATGTCTGAAGACGGAGGTGGAGGGAGAGGCAGGCAGAACCAAACAAAAAGAGAAAAATAAGGGTTACATTTAGTAAAATTCAAGTTAAGTTTATTTGTACAGCACAGCGACAAGGCAGTTAAACATGCTTTACATCATAAAATCATCAATTATGAAACAAGCAATAAACATTACAGTTTGTCATTTCATCTGTTTTGTTGCTGCTAATCAAAGGCCGCTCTAAACAGCTGTTGAGAGGATTAAAATATATTTAAACTAAACAAACTGCACACAGTTTAGAGCAAATGTGTCAAACTAAAGGTCTGGGGGCCAAATCTGGCCCACCATTGATTTTTATGTGGCCATAAAGACTACATAAAAATTATATTAAAAAATATACCATATTTTATATTTTGGATTTTGGAAAAATTTCAGCAAAAATAGTAACAGACATCAGGCTTACGGGATGCTTACTCTCGCCTGCAGGTGGCAGTATTTCCTATTTTTACTACCTCAGATTGTCTTCATGTCAAGTTATAGTTTGTGATCGATATGGTGAGAAGCAAAAAGTCACATTTCACATCCTACATAAGCAAATATTTCTAAAATAGCATTTTATAATCAGGAAATTGATTGCAAATAAATCACTAAATCCTGAAGAGGCAGCTCAATGTGAAAATTAGTTCAGTATTAATTCATTTTAAGGAATAGTTGAATACAGATGCAGATATTGATTCATATTTTAACAGTTTGTCAATAATTTTCATCAGTACATTCTGGCACAAGCAGTACTTGAAGAACATTCATCTCAAAATGAAAGAAAAGAAACATTAATAATAGTTATGTGCATTAATATTAAGTGAGTAGTTTAAATTACAAAAAAGCCCTACCTTGAAATACTGAAACCAAGACTGTTTGTTATTTATTAACAATAAAATAATTTTACTATTAAAGTTGAATCCTTATGTTTACCACTAACATTTATATTTGCTTATCTAACATAAAAACAGTCTCTGCCCTAATGTTAAGGTAAAATAATTAAATTAGAAATGCGGATCGTTCCAACCTGCTGACACTCTGGACGGTTCTCTGCTGCAGCTTTGAGGAAACACCTGTGTGTTTTTATCATATGTTTGTGTCATGAGTTTTGCATAACATTTAAAAGAGATTGATTTATTTTGTGTTGCATCATGTTTGCACAGGTGGAGCAAAAAATTTTCCTGCTGCCCCATTTTTTGAAGTCATTGCTTCAAACCTGTTGTTTCTAAGACCAACTTTAAAGCAATTAATCTTTAATTTAATATGCAGTAATAATATTTATTAATTCACTGTGCATTAATCAAGAAGAGTGAAAGTTATGTTTATGCAAAAACGTACTAAATATCTGATGTAGGGTTGAATGTTCTGACATTGAGACAAGATTATTTATTGAGTACAAGTCATTTCTGTTCAAAACAAAACATATATTAATCACAATAAATAAATAATACTAATACAAATAGACAAACATTCAAAGACTCAATTAAAACTCAAGAAAATACATGTCGAAATAGGGATTTTAAAAAATAAACTACATCTGTGGCCTTACATGTTCATGCAGAAACAGACATTATGCTAAGGATACAAGTAAATACAATACAGTTTAAATGCTATTTTCTAAACATGTTTTAACAGCATGCAGAGTGATCGTGATTATTCCAGAAATTTAGAAAAAGCAATCACACAATGTGGAAGCCACAGCAGCGGAGCACAGAGCCCATCACGTCCATCAGCTCCATGGCGGCCATGTTGCAGGTGAAAACATCAGAGTGGCTGGTCGCCGTGCTCTGATGCAGCTGCTGCTGCTGCAGTCGCTGGCGTCTCAGGTGGAGAACGTAGGAGCAGAGAGGAAGGAGGAAACATGACGGCGAAGGCAGGGACGCTCAAAGAGTCGACCCCTGAGTTCAAACACTGAAACATGAGGTCATGGAGGTCGAGGAGGTGGAGAGAGAGCGAGGACACCATGAGTGGCGTTAAGGGAATCAGAGCAGTTAATGATATGACGATGGCGAGGATGAGGTACGGTGAGCAGAGGCTGCAGGAGAAGAAGGAAGGTTAAAATCTCCAGAGAAAAATTTGAGTTTGTGTTGTTTACTAATACAAATGGTATAATCAACATCTTATCAGAAGCATTAACCTGTTTCTATTGCATTAATTCACTAATGTTCCACTGTATTGAAGAGAGGAAAAAAAGAAATCTGATTTTTTCCCTAATAATTCTTAGAATAAAGTCAGAATTACTTTTACTTCTTTTTAATCCTCTAAAGTAGAATTGTGACTTTTTTCTCTAAATTTTGATTTTATGTCAAAAATTTTCACCTTTTATTAGAGTTGGAATTCTTGGAGTTACTGCAACCAAATGACTTATTTTATCTCCTGGGTGATTCAGCAACAGAAGAATTAGCTAAAACCAACGCAGACTCACTAGCTAATTTAGAGAAAACACTAAATATATGACAATTATTTCCACTGGTGAGCTTTTAGGTTTAAATATATTGTAAATTCATTACAAATATACTTTTGGTATAAATGACAGCTCTGTTCTTATTGATAGATTAATTGTGCAACTCATAATTTTATGTATTTGCATGTAGAGTGAAACAACACGGTAAGTCAGCAGAAAAATGGAAATGATCTGCAGAGCAACAATTTGTTCCTAAGCAACAATGCATTCAACATGTAAATATACATAAAAAATAAACAACAAAGACAAAAAACACGTATGAAAGACATGCATGCAGAAATCAGTTTAAAAAGTTAATTCTCATCTTTTAAATACTGCAAAGCTGCTCTAAACCAAAATTACAGCTTAAATAAAAAGCTTTTTTTTTTTAAAAACACAGGTTAAGTACAGAAACTTACCTTTATGCTGGTTTTTAATCCAGAGGTTGATTCTTCAGTGTAATCAACTTTATTGTCTGTTGTAAGAGTGAGTGTCTAATATGAACCCAAAGGTTTTTTCAGTTTTATTATCAAAGCTCCAGATGCAAAGTAGAGATGAGCACAGAAAAAAAAACATATGAAATGTTAAACCATTTGTCATCTGCTAGGAAAATGTCCTGAGCATCATTTCCACTGTCAGTGACAGCTTCTACATGTAAACATCTATCTTTTATTTCTCTGCAGCAATTTATGTAACATCACATTTAGTCATTTTTTTTGCATCAAATTGTGGATTAAAGTTTTCAAGCAAAGTTTTATTATGTTGGAGAGAAACAAGTCGACAAAATGTCTCTGGAACTAGAGAAGCACATTCAAATGAAAAGCTGATATGATCAGACATCATTTATTTAAATGTTTCTCTGAACTGAAGCATTAGTCTGTAAGAATTCAAATGGAAAAATCAACAAATCCTGCTGAGCATTCAAATCACCTGCGCAGCTTTTCTCTGTTGATTTATTTATCTTCAGTGCTTTCAGACAAAACAGGTCAAAACACAAAAAAACATCCAACTGGAAGCTTTATTTTAACATTCACAGCAAATTTACAAAGTATAATTGTTTATACAGCAATGAAAACAATTAACTATAGTTATTATATGTGTCACAGTTTAAAATAAAGCAGCGCTGTTAAGTAAAGGAAGCATATTTCTTACTCCGTGGTTTTGAGTATGAATGAAATAAATGTTTCCCAAAAAGAAGTTCTTCTATTGAATTAAAAATTTAGCTTTGTTCAACACTCACAACAAAAATTTAACAGACAGTGGAATCAATTTAAGATGTTCGTCTTAAATAGTTAAAGTATTTGGATCAAAGATGTTCATGGCCCATGGTGTAATAAAATAAAACAGAGTAGAAGAGGAAGTCAGTGTTTTTCTGAACACAAACTAATGCAAAACTAAGCCAACGCAGCAAAAACTTAAATAAAATAACGCATTTTCTGCTGCTTTTAACAGCATTTTATCTTCTTTCTTTTGTGCAGAAACTGCAGAGGTAACACCAGGCTGCAGGGCAGGGAGAAGAAGAAATCACACATCAATATCCCACATTTCTGATTCTCTTCAAGAGTCACAACCCTGTCGAGAGAAGCTGCTAAAATATTTCCTCCAAATCTGAAAAGCAGCACAACCAGAATGATCATGATGGTGCAAAGAGCCCTGAGCTTCACTGGATCCACCCTGTGTGAGTCTCTGCCTCTTTCTCCAGGCTTTGGGTGAATTAGAGTGCAGAGGATAGATATACTACAGAAAGACATGATGATTACGGCAATGGGAACAAAACAATAAGAGGTGACGACGACGAACATGCTGCCCATCAGAGATATCAGAGGAATGACCGAAAAGGTGAGCAGCCACACACAGGCGAGGCCTACGTTTCTGGCTCTGATGCTTCTCTTATTCTTCAGACTCATAAAAGTCATGGGGTGAACAACGGCCAGGTACCGTTCGATGCAGGTCAGGGTGTGGAAAATGAGCTGTCCGCAGAAGTCGATGGGCAAAAAGCCGATGCCCACCAGGGTCAACAGCTCCACCTTAGCATGGATGCCACAAAACGTGGCCATGAAGGCAAAGACGTTGATCAGCTCCATGGCGACCATGTGATACGTGAAGATATCCGACCGGCTCGTCTTCCTGCTGGATCCCTGCCGCCACTGTTTCACAGCGGCGCTGAGGATGAAGACGCAGAGAGGAAGGATTACAAAGACGTTGGTGAAGACGAAGGAGTTGATGATGGAAGCGCCGAGTGTGGAGCTGAAGCAGCGGAAGAGCCGACAGACGACATGCAGGCTGGACTGTTGGTCGGCTGGGAGAGACGCGTTGATGGAGGCAGAGCAGTTGATTGACATTTCTGATGAAAAAAAACGACAACAGACAAACACAAGAGGCTTTGTGAGAAACGTGCCATAATATTGCTTCTCAAAAAAGTATTGAGATGCTTAACTTTACACATTACAAAGCAACTTTAAAGGTTAGGATATTTGTAGCAGTCTTTCTCTAACTGATGGTCCGCGGGCTCCCCCTAGTGGGCCGCGAGGTACTGCATGTATTTATTTGCCGTGACGTCACTCAAAGTGCGACGCTACAGCTATCTTAACAAAGGGTTGCGTTTAAAAATAATACTGGATATGTGGCTTAAAACAGGATCACGAAAAAGAAGCTTGGTGGAAGGTTCCTCAGGGTGAGTTGCAGAACATTTTTGAACGTTATTATTAAATGTCTGATTATAAACGGAGAAAGTGCGCCCTCGCCTGGAGAGAAAGGTGAATTTAATGTTAAAGTTACCTTCCCCAATTGAATATATACTAGTCAGTCCCAATGGCTGTTTCACTCACGGTTTAGCCGAAATGCTTCCTGGGTAAAAATCAAAAGACAAACGCGGCACTAAAGTGACCCAATTCAAATTGTTTTGCTGGGTCGTTCACACTGCCAGTAAATGGACCTGTATGTGTTCTGCAGTGCGAACGGGCAAAACGCCATAGCGTCAGCGTTCTCAGTGTTCTGCCAACCGCCATAAAAGAAGAAGAGCTCAGAGTTTGAGGAAGTAAACATGGAGGCTAACGGTGGAGCTTAGCTTACATATTTGAAGTTGTTGTCCAACCGGAGCAACATATTAAC
>CAEGAF010059881.1:0-17934 GCA_903067075.1 Micropoecilia bifurca
ACATCTGAAGGAATCACTCTAAGCCTGATGACCTGGTGAAGCAAGCAGTGAGTGAACAAGGTGACAGTTGGATGTTATACTTGCAGATGAATATAAATTTTTTTTCTATGAAAGAAAATATCAATATATATCGCAATATTGATATTATTATACAGCCCTATTCATTGTCAGTCCTAAAGCAAACAGATTTAGTTTAGAAATAACTTTGAGTCCTTATTCTCCAGTTAACAATTAATCAATTACTAAAATAGTCAACGATTATTTAAAACACTTATTAATCACGATTAATCATTTCAGCCCTAACAGAAACATGACTCTGAACCGATCTCTCACCATGTTTGGGTTGCTCCTCTGAGGCCAGGATGGTGTAGACGATGTCGTCGGCGCCGACTCCTTTAACGTCCGTCTGCAGGTACTTCTTATCGAGCCGCACCGTCCCTCCCTCCTTCACCCAGGTCATCGGCAGAGACACCAGATGAGGAGAATCCTGAGGCTGCAGAACAAACACATCAGAGTCAGACGGAGGTTCCCGGGCGTTTCTGCCACCGGAGCAGCAGGATAACATTTCTGCTATTAGCTGAAATTACACATGCAGCCTGGTTTTAATCCACAGAGAAAGTGATTTTTTTTTTTTTTACTTCACATTATTTAGAGCTATTTTTCTTGTATGCTTTCACTTTTGTTTTTTTAAAGCCTCAGGAATTTTCTATTAGGGCTGTATAATAATATCGACATCACGATATATATTGATATATTTTTTTCCTAGAAAAAAATTTATATTCATCTGCAAGTATCGTAACATCCAACTGTCACTTTGCACACAGTTTGGACTGTTTCAATTAAAAGAAACATGTTTTCTCACCACTTCTCTGATTTATTTTGTCCAGCTGTCCACTTTCAGTCTGTGTCCAACCAGAGCAGGTATTGTGTAGTTGGTGCTTTTAATCAGTTTTCAGTTTAATTAATTCAATCCAACTTTATAACAGTCTGAAATCTTTCAGAAAATCTCAAAGTGTACTGAATTGTATCGCACGCTGAATATCATGATATATATCGTATTGTGGGCAGAATATCGTCTATCGTGAGATTATTGTATCACTACAGCCCTATTTTCTATGCAGCAGCATCTGTTGTCAGCTCAGTGGAGCGAAAATAAGAAATAACAGCAAGTTCAGTGACTGAACTGTGAACTGAAAACTTTACAATCAGGGTTATTTTTGTAATGTTGTATCGATCCCACTGCCTGCAAACAAAGAGCAGGGCTAGATGTGGGGAGAGCCTAGAGATTGCTGATGATTCATTGTCGCTCAGGGCTATTCAAGTTAAAGAAAAAAATTCAGAGAAATTCTGTCACGAAGGTTTGAATCGAGACCTTTTACCTCGCTGTGTCACCCTGCTGTCTAAATAAAAATAGCTGATGTAGAGCTCATTCTCTGACACAGAGTTCTCATTCTCTGCAGCAGAGAATGAGAACTGTAATACACAAAACTTTGACAAAGGCAATTTTAAAGGAGTAAAACACTAAATATCACTGAAAAGTTCAGGAATATCAGCTCTGCTTTTAAAAACAAGCCCTGGGGACGGACTGACCTCACAGAGGAAAATTATTAACTAAAAACAACTTAGTTTATCTTTGTTACAAAACATTTTAACCAGATTATGTCATAAATTTAAGCTTTGATTAAGCAGCAAGGGCAACATAAAGTGTTCAGTGGGCACAGGAATTATTTAATCATCTTAAATAATCTGTTCATCGCTACAACTACCTCACACTGACAGAAAAATGGCAAAAATATCAACGGCCAGCTGTGCATTCACAGCAAAAAGGTAATGGCTGCCATCTGCTCCTTCACCTGAAAATCAGCCTGATTCAACTTGTTCTGTTTTTCTTTAAAAACTGCCCTGCAAAAGCTGGTTCACACAACAATGTCGAATTATCTTAATCAAAGTTTCAAACGACTTCAACTCAAATGTAAGACTTTTTAAGACTATGACGAATCGAATTTAAGATCTACATCTCCACAAAAATGTATGAACTTGTTCAGCAAACAGGCAAATTTACAGACGACTTGAGTCACTGAATGCAATGAAGATGTCTGTGTGCGACTCAAACTTTAGCCTGATTGAAAAGACCCACAATAAAAAAAACTAACTAAAAAGAAAATATAAGTTTAAATAGTCCTGCCAAGACCAAATTTAAGACTTGGGACTAACATATGTAAGACCAACTTACTGTTTAATAAACAATTCAGTTTGTCATGTTTACAACAATGTTAATGCATCTTATTCAAAATTTCTAAATGTTTTACCAACTCAAAATGAAGACTTTTAAAGACCTTTTTAAGAACGTTATGAATGGAAATTAAGACTTGTAGCTTCACAAAAAATGTATAAACTTCATCCATTCAAATGGCTAAAAATTTGCAGTTATCCATGATAGATGCAAAAGCTAGTTATCTAGCTAGTAAGGGTACATTAGCAGCAAGTTAGCGGTAGCCTCAACCGCCTTGAGTCGCAGAATTAAAATTTTGGCCTGAAGGTACATCCAATACACAACATCAAAAGGTCCTGTCAAGACAAAATTTAAGACTTAAGATGAGTGTAGTTAAGGCCAACTTAATGTTTTTTATATGAACTTAAGGTCTTAATTTTATGTACACTTTAAGGGTTCATGAACACATTAGACTGAGATCTGGATTATGGCGAAGTTGAAGGAAAAAAAGAGTAAAATGTAGTATAAGCTACAACCAAATTTCCCTGCATCTGTGGATTCACCAATTCATGCACATTTTTGTAGAGCATATCTAAAATGCAACTTGTGAAGCTAACAAGCTAACATGTTACTTAACACAATTTGCTCACGTTTGCAAGGTGTCATTAATTTCACTTAACACTGACTGGCTGCATTACTTGAGGAAAAGAGGAGAGAGAATATTAAGAATAATGTAAAATCTTAGAAATTAACCCAAAAAATATCACCACATTTTTTCTAATTAAAATACATATTTTTATTCATTTTCTGGCTCTGTAATAACTTCACTGAGTCATTTATACGTTTCTGTATTTATTCTTAATTATGGCCATCCCAGTCCTCCATAATGAATCCCTGGGAGGATTTTAATAGCGAGCTTTCCCCGTGTTTCACTTTGAGCTAAAGATAAAAGCACAAAGGCTCAGATACCTACAGCAGTGCAAAGCATAAATACTCTGCTGTAAGAGTTGGAAAAAGGTGGTAAAACATCAAAAAGGTGTGAATACGGCATGTCAGACAGATAGTGTGTGGCATGCATGAGAATCTGAATGTGCAGATAACAACCTGCAGGCCATCCGCAGCACTTCTGCCTGCTGTTGGGCTGATCCGAATCACACTGATTCACAGAGGCCACGACAGAAAGCAGAGAAGCACAGAAAAAGAAACCACATACATCAGCATGGCAGGCTTTTAACTCAAAGGAACGCGTCATCTGGGAGATAATGGCTCTCTCAGGATGAACACCAGGAGCTCTCAAGGACATTTAGAGCCAGGAGCTCAGGATAAAGCGGGTCAGAGGGACCTGGTTGGGTTTTTAACTAATATTTTCCCTCTGGTCTTGTTCTGACCTGCAGCTGCAACCGTATTTATTCATTTTCTGAGCTTTGCTGGGAAAACCCTCAAATCTAACGAGCTTTTTCCACGTGAGATTCAATTTGATAAACAGCCTAATCTCCGTCAGACAGGTGCGAGAGCCAAAAACAGGCTCATGCAAATGAGGAGGAAAAAAGCAAATTAGCCTAATGTCATTTTAAATGGCCTGAACTCAAAGAATAAAGAGAAAGTGAAAAACAGGAAATGACACAAGCCGTTCTCCATCAGAGGCTGTGTCTATATTACAAATATGAGGAAAACTTTGACAATATTCCACGACTGTCAAAAAGCAATAACAAAACTACTGTAAACAGATGCACAGTTATACAACCATGATGGATCTTTGAAAAGCAGAAGTGGAGCCTCCTGCACCAACGAATGGCTTCTGAATAGAAAGTCAACAACTAAAGAGTAGTCTCTTCAAACAGCCATTAGCTGTGTTTTCATTACAAATGTGCACAAAACTTTGTCAATATTCTACTAATAATATATATATTATTTTATTTTTATTGGTAACTTCATCTGTGTGTTTGTGTTTGCTGCTACTACACAGTAATTTTCCGGCTGGGATGAATAAAGTACTTCTATTCTATTCTATTCTATACTGAAAAAACTACAACAAAATGGCTGCAAACAGTTGTGCAACCATCTTTGAAAAGCAGAAATGGAGCCTCCTGCACAACCAACAAGAATACAGCAAGTAGTTTCTGAATAGTGCATCAACAATGTAAAAACCCCCCACAATTTTGCAATAGTTGTGTTAGCATTAAATAAAAAAAAAAACGGAATTAAATTGCATGTGAATAAGTTAGCTTACGCGATAAGCTGCATCATCTTCCTACCTCTACCACTGGCTTGTGCCAGTGACAACATCGGTTTGTTGATCATGTGATGTGAAAAAAGCGTTTCCATTGGAATTTTGCAAAACAGCCCAAAAAAAAACATTATCCAGTTTTTTGAAAACCGCTGTGTTGTCATTAAGCATATTTCTTTTCCTAAATGTCAAATTGCTCAATCAATGGATTGCTGGAAATGCAGCTAATGACACAAGTTTTCTTACAGTATGTATTTTAGTGTTGAGCAAAAAGTATCCAGAGGGTGTTTTGGGTTTAAAATAACTAAATGCGTGGAGAAACTGTTCACGAGAAGAAACTTTAGGAATGTCAGGCTTTGAGATCGCAGGAATCTCTAAAAGTTTTGCTTCTCTGCACAATATAAAACCCATGAAATAAATAAAAAAAATACATCATCCTCAGCCACAGTATGCATGAAACATGTATAAGACGAGACCTTTATAGAGCTTCCAGACAGCATGTAAACCAAGACGCTGCAGAGATTTTGGCTCCCGTCCACAAAAACAGAAATAAATGACTCTGCAGAGATGGAGTCGGAGTCATCCATAAAACATCAGCTGGCTGCCCGCCTGGACCGTCGTGCTGTTGTAATGACAGAGTTTCACGCTCCCACAGGGGGACGAGCGAACAAGACGGCTCCACCGACTTCTCAAAAAGAAATTGAAAGGCGCAGAATGATGATTAAATCCTCTTTGGCAACACATTTCAATTTAATCCGGAACGACTGAGAATGGGAGGGAGCTGAGAGCATGCAGGCAAAATCTGACGCTGCAGGTAAAGTAAAGTGGGCTCTTTGCTGCCCATAGAAACATTTAGCAGGTTTCCTTTAACCCAGAAAGAAATGCCAACTTATGGCACTGGAGAGTTGCTTAAAGCTTAATATTGCCTGAACTTTGGGATGTGCATCAGGTTCTTATAATTAGTTCATTTGGAATCTGGTAAGAAGAAGAAAAAACTCAATCACACACAAAGTTTCTACACTTTTCCCCTCAGTAAAATTAAATAGCTTCTCAAGCATTTTTAGGGTAAATTGTCAAACTTTCCCACCAGCAGACTTTGGAGTTAAAAGCAAACTGAATAAATACCTCTTCTAAATACACTCTAATACACTCTTCTAAAACACAACTTTTTAACTTCTAGAAAACTACCCTATAAATTCTAGAAAAGTACTTTTGTGTTCCTAGGAAACATCCTTTTAACCTTTTACTAGAAAAGTACTTTGAAATTTTTGGAAAACAACCTCTTATTTTTAAAAAGTATTCTGTAAATAGTTAATATATACGTTTGACCTTCTACGAATAACTCTAACTTCTAGAAAAGTAACCCAGAAACCAACCCTTTTATGTTTAGAAGGTTCTGGAAAAGTACTTCAGAGTGTCTAGAAAAAGCAATTAAATGTCTAGAAAGTACTCTGAAAATTCTAGAAAAGTACCTTAGACCTTCTATGACAAAACTCCTTAATTTCTAGAAAAAATACTCTCACTTAGATAAGTATTTTCAAACCTTTAATGTTTAGAAAAGTACTCCAAGTCGTAGAAAAGTATTTCATAGCATCTGGGAAACAGCCTTCAACTGTTTCTAGACTTTTTAACTTCTTGAAAACCACCCTGTAAATTCTAGATAAATACTTTCAAGTTTCTAGGAAGCAACTTTTTAACGTTTATAAAAAGTACTTCGGTGTATCTGGGAAACCCCTTTAACTGCTAGAAAGTACTCTGCAAGTTGCAGAAAAGTACTATTTACCTTGTAAACCTTTTAAATTGTTAATAAGTACAATACTTTAACTTCTAGAAAATACTTTTTATGTCCTAGAAAAGTACATTTGAACTTTTGGGAAACAATCATTTCTTGTCTTTGACAGAAAAAAAATTTCTGTTACGTTTGGTTTTTCTTTTTTATTGTGCATGGAAAAATTTAAAATGATAAAAAAAAAAACCTCTCCTATTCCAGATGCTATAATCAGCTACAACTTGTCTACAAATGAAGAGAGAATAAAGAAAAGAGTCCAGCAGGAGGTCGATCTTCATCCACCATCTTCTTGACAACAGAGCTCAAGTATTTTCCCCCCAACGCCGGATGATCGTTTATTTCTCC
The DNA here is from genome assembly GCA_903067075.1 of Micropoecilia bifurca. Taxonomy (NCBI): domain Eukaryota; kingdom Metazoa; phylum Chordata; class Actinopteri; order Cyprinodontiformes; family Poeciliidae; genus Micropoecilia; species Micropoecilia bifurca. Next base: position 6,574 of record CAEGAF010059881.1, read on the forward strand.
TCCATTTCTGGTGGGAAACAGATGAAGCCCTGAATTTTCTTTTGTTTTTGAGGCTCAAAGACTTTTTCTTTGGGACAGAAATTAAAAGCCAGCGGTTCTGCGTTCCTCCATTAGGAGGAAGTCCATCCATCAGGGGATCGTTATGGTCCGATTAGCCTCCTGCGCTACACAACCGTAATCCGATTTTCCAGGAGGACTTTTGTAAACCGGCACAACCTGGATCCGACATCACCAGGAAAAACTGAAGACTCACCGACTCGAGTTTGCTGTTAATGAATCCCTCGAGGTTTTATCGCCGATCATTGTGAGGGATCAGCTTTCATCTGCAGATTTGGGATTTATCTTATCTTGTTTTTATCTTTGCTGTTTGTGTACGATTTAAAACATCCTCTCCATCTGGAGGCTTTGAGCGTAAATCCACAGAAGACAGCTTGGCATTTTGGCAGGTCCACACAGGCAGGCTTTAATTAGATTCTGAATATCAAGGAGTCCCACGAGATCCGGGTAAACATCTCAAATGTTTAGCAAACAAGCTGTGTGCCGGCCATGTGTAGCCGGCAGACTGCGCTCGGTTCATACGTTGTAGGCGCATCGTTTAACTCGACAGTCGCTCTGACGTTTCTGACAACGTCTGACAGGAAGCAGATTCTGAGCTGTGATGGAGCAACAACAAAACGCTTCTCTTTCCCAGGATTGTAACAGCAGTAAAACCAGCCGACCGAACGTGCTGGTACTCAGCTTGGGTTGCTAGGTAACGGGCTGGGCATTGCTTGGGTTGCTAGGTAACAGGCTGGGCATTGCTTGGGTTGCTAGGTAACAGGACCTGCCTTCTGATTTGTAACGTTCCAGAGGTTTTTAACACCAACAAACACTAAGGCTGCATTCACACTGCAGCCTGAAGTGACCCAAGTCTGATTTTTTGGTAATTCCGATTTTTTTTGCCAGCCGTTCACACTGCCAGTAAATGGACCTGTATGTGATCTGCAGTGTAAACGTGCAAATGACCTGAAAGTGTCCTGCATGCGCAGTAGAGGGCGCCATAGCGTCAGTGTTCTCAGTGTTTTGCCAGCCGCCATAAAGAGAAGAAGAAGAGCTCAGCGTTTGAGGAAGTAAACATGGAGGCTAACGGTGGAGCTTAGCTTACATATTTGAAGTTGTCCGGCTGGAGCAACATATTAACAACTTAATCCTCATATAGTCGTCATGGTTGTTGTTTTTCTTCCCACTTGCGTATCAGGACTCAGAATAGTGAGATTTGTTGAGAATCAGTGACGTTCAGTTTGGATGAATGAGACCTGGACGTTATGGTCGCATTTGAATTGGATACGTATCGGATATGGGTCACATTCTAAAAGAATCAGACCTGAGCTGTTCACACTGCCATGAAAAGATCGGATTCAGGTCGCATTACATCAAAACAATCGGAATTGAGTCACTTCAGGCTGCAGTGTGAACGCTCCCTAACTTGTTGCCAAAAACTGTCTGGTTTGGTTTTTTAAGAGCCACCCAGCCCTTGGGTGTTTGGCTTGTTAGAAAACAACTTTTTAACTTCCAGAAAGAACCCTGAATGTTCTAGAAAAGTACTTTGAAACGTTTGGAAAGCAACCCTCTAGTCTTTAAAAAGTAAACTGATATGGGCCGTTTTTTTTTAAGCAAATGAAAAAACAAAAAGTTGCACTTCCTGTCCTTCAGGCATTTGGCCTGTGAATATTTGATCTTACATGGAGAGTTGCTGCCGTCTGTTGGAATTTTAGGGAACTGCCTTACTTCACTCAGACATTTGTATTCCAGTTTAGGTTTCTTCAGAGCAGCGCTAGTAAGGAGCCGTTTATATGTCATAATGAGCGTTTATGTTAATATATGTGAAAAGAAGTAGATTTTTCCAAATTAATTTATGCTTGTTTGAGTTAGTTTTGGAAATATCTGAACGCTGAGAGAGCTTTGATTGTTTGCAATAAGCTAACTAGCATGCTGCTAACTTACAAGTAACTTTTTAGCAAGAAATATGAGCTTATTTTTAGTAAATATTTCCTTAAAATTTATTAAAAATAACTTGTTTCACTGGCAGCTTATTTCCATGTGTTAAGTTAATTTATCTTCCAATGGAACAAGAACTTTCAATCAATTTTAAAGAAATATTTACTTAAAACATGTCTCTTTCCCTTGCTGAAAAGTTACTCTGAAGTTAGTTTATCTTATTTCAATTGTATTAAGATACTTGCACTAGAAACTAGACCAAAAATACTTGGTATTGCATTGTAGCTCAGAGTTGTCCATCCTTCTGAGGTAGTTTTGTTGTGGCACTGCTGATGTTTGCAACTGAATGTAAAACGTTTCTGCTAGCTGCTCGACTCATTCTGAGTTGTTTGTGTTTTGACCATTTCTGTCCATTTTACATAGAAATAAAGGAGGAAGTAATTAATCCTGACTCATGTGAAAGGAGTTTGAATGATGGTTGGTTTTGGTACAAGGGACCATAGCAACACTGTAATAGTGTAAAATGTGAATTTTATACAGTAGGTCCCCTTTAAGATCATTATTGTGTTTAAATTAAAGAAATATACTGGTGATTGAACCCATTACTGCTCACGCTCTGTCTCTGCTTTCTGTTCTGTAGTTTATGCCGTGATAATCCACTTGTGTGGATCAAACAACAAGGCAACCAGGAGGCGGCAGCGACGGTGACCAGTCTGGGATCCTATCCAAAAGCCGTGGACATAAACCGAGGACGTTCCGTTAGCTTTCCATCATCCTGTCCGTCCTGCTTGGCTTGAAGGCATGACAGACTGCAGAATCAGGACATTTTACAGTAAATTAATACTGCCATGTGTGAGTGAGTGTGTGAGTGGGATGTTATTGATTTACAGAAGGGGAAGAAGAAGAAGCAGAGGAGTTTAGCCTGAAGCGCTCCATCTGCACACAGCCAGACAAACAGAGCTGGCCTCCAAAATCAAAATGTTTTGACTGCGTGAGCAGAAAAACTAGAGGAAAAGTTTCTCTGCAGCGGGGAAAAAAAAAAAAAAACAAGTTTCAACAACCTAAGCTCTTAAAAAAACCCACAACCATTGCTTTGTAGAAGAATTACTTGTTTGCGAATTATTAATACAAAGAAAATATATGTAAAGAGGACCTTTATGCAAAATACAGATTTGGAAGTTTTTGTACTTCCATTTGGTTCTCGACTGCTTCTGAAGACCTAAAACAAAAACCCACCACAACCCATATTTCTGGTAATAAGTTAAAATTTTTAGGTGTCTGGAAAATGAGCCAGTTCAAAAACCTCCAGAAAGTAATGGCACAAATCAGAAGGCACAGCCCGTTACCTAGCAACCCAGTCAAAGCCCAGCCCGTTACCTAGCAACCCAAACTGTGCTCCAGGTGGCTTTACAACTGTATGCACTGTACAATGACTGCTGGAAAAGACACTTGCTGCATTCCTGCTAGTTTTTACTTGAACTGCCTTGCTGCTGAAATGTGCTATGCAGTAAAATCTGAACTTGTAACTTGAACCGACAGTGAAAACGTGACATCGTTCCGGCGGAATCTTCACTCCTTAAAAACCTAAAAATCAGTGCCGCTTTGCTTCCTGCCTTCGGTTCACTTAGCAACCAGGAAGCCGAAAGTATTTATCTTTCCAAACATCCCCTCTACCTGCAGCGGTTCCTCCTGTTTGGGCGCCGGCTGCAAGATAATTGCGTCCTTGTGATGAAACGCTCACCAGAAGCGATGACAGCTGCCATTGTAATGACTCGACCTGCTTTTTCTGTTTTAGCAGTGAGGCTAAGAGGATCTGTCAGCGCCTCCAGGAAACTATTTTCAGGGATAAAGTCAGCAGAGCATCGTGTGAGGACATGTCAGCTGGAAGCAGAGGGACGACTGCTCAACTTGATGCAATTCAATTAGTCTAGAGGAATGAAGTTCCTGCCCAAATGGTTTTACTTGAAGGAGTTGGATTATAAAAGAGCAACATGTGAGAAGATTATCCCTGTCAAACTTCAAAAGTCAAATTTGTAATGCTCCAGACAATGTACTCACATTGTCATAGTTCAGGCTGGTCAAAAGAATTTTTAATAAAATAAAAATAAAAATGTTTATTAATTATGACATTTTTAAAAACACTAAATCTTACCAAGCGTTTTTGTTCTCATTTCTAATTATTTTTCTGTTATTTGTTTCAAAACCTTCACAATTCTTTTTTCTTTTTATTTAGTTTCAAAGAGCCAAAGAGAGGAATTCAAATGTAATAAATAAGTGGTTTAGCTGCTTTATGTGTTTTATTTCATTGAACTGTGTTTGTGTTTTCTGGGAGGAAGAATGTTTGTTTTGTGATTCAAAAGGAATTCAGACATTAATTGAATTAAAATGTTAGTTTTAACCAATTTTTGGAGTATTTGTCTTGCACACTACAAGAACACAGAATCTTACCAAATGTTTTTAGTTTAGTGCAAATATCTTAGGACACTTCAAATAAGACAAAACTACAGGTAACATTTCAGCAATGTATGTTGTTTTAAGTAAATTCCTTAATATTGATGAAAAAGTATTTGTTCTAGTTGTAGATTGTTTTGTTTTTAACACTGGAAAATGTTCATGTTTTTAGTGAAATAATCTGCCAATGGAAAAAGTCAATATTAAGGCATTACTGACTTAAAACAAGCTCCTATTTCCTCCTGATATTTCCTCCTAATATTCCTAATTTATTTCAGATGTACTGAGATATTTGAACAAGAAAGTAAACCAAAAATACTTGTTAAGATTTAGGCTTTTTGCAGTGCAGCTAATGGGATTATGTTTCCCAAATGTTGTGTTTCTGCAAATAGAAAATGTTAGTTGGAATAAAAACAGGGCTGCACAGTAGGTAGAGCTGTTGCCTTGCAGCAAGAAGGTTCTGGGTTTGATTCCCGGTCCTGGTCTGCATGGAGTTTGCATGTTCTCCCTGTGCATGGTGGGTTTTCTCTGGCTACTCCAGTTTCCTCCCACAGTCCAAAAACATGACTATCAAGTTAATTGGCCTCTCCAAATTGTCTCTAGGTGTGAGTGTGTGTGGTTGTTTGTCCTGTGTGTCTCTGTGTTGCCCTGCGACAGACAGGTGACCTGTCCAGGTGACCCGTCCAGGTGACCCCACCTCTCACCCAGAACGTTAGCTGGAGAGGCACCAGCACCTCCTGACCCCACTAAGCGACAAGGGTGCAAAGAAAATGGATGGATGGGAAAAAAAACAGCACTAAAGGTTGAATGCGGAGCTGTTGACGTCACGTTGTCCTCCTTACCTTCTGGACCATCCGGACCTGGAGCAGGACGTTCCTGTAGCTGTGGCCGTCGTTCACCTGCAGCACGGCGCCGTCCTCCTGCGCCGCCGCGTCGCCGTTGTGGACGTACTGGACCTGCTCCCTGGAGAGCTCCTCCAGCTTGAATCTGCTCAGGGAGCGGTCGCCATGGAGACGGGTCAGCCGGCCGTGGCGGGGCGGTTCGAGGACCATGACCAGGACGTCGGCGGGGTTGTCGGGGTCGTTGATGTGCAGCACCGACTTGGTGATGGTGGCCAGGCCGCCGGGCTCCTCCAAGGTCAACGGAGCGAGAGTCACCACTCTGGGCGGCTGGAAGCAGAAAATAATGAGGCAAAGAAGTAAGATTTCTGTTTTCAAATGCTGAAGGTGGCGATTACGCTTACTTTAGCAGGTTAGAATAGATCCATGAGCTACACAGAACATGTTTATGAAACAAAATCAATTTTAGATAATGAGATTTTATTCTGATCAGTTGATAATAAGCTGCTATAAGGAGTCTTGTCTCTTTAAGCCTCTTAACTCAACATTTACACTCATACAGTACATAAAAATGGCTGCAAACAAATCCCCAATTATACAACCGTACATCTTTGAAAAGCAGAAGTGGAGCCTCCAACACAACCAAGAAGAATGCAGCAAGTGGTTTCTGGATGGTAAGTCAACCACAAAACTCTTGTCTTTTCTAGAAGACATTTGTTTAATTAATTAATTAATTTCCCCTCTGGAATCAATAAATTACTGAAAATTATTGATCCCAAAACCAGCTGACCAAACGTGCTGGAGCTCGATTGGGGTTGCTAAGTAACGGCATAGTATCATCATTCGAGAGGTTTTTGAAAGAGATCATTTTCTAGATACAAAAAACATTAGCTTATTCCCAAAAAACACATTTAAAAAAAAAACTATCAATGTCAAGTTTATTTATGAAACACTTTTAAAAACACAACATTTTTGGTCGAGTTTAACTTGAAATCAGACAAAACTAACAACTAACAAGTGGCTGGGTGGTTCCTTTAAGCACATGAGCTGATTTAGAAGAAGGTGGGAACCAAATAGTACGAAAACGTCCAAAAAGTAAATTTTCCATAACAGGTCTCCACTTTAAAAAAACATAATTCCGTTTGAAGATTTGGAAACTGCTTCAGAGTTGGAGCACATCTCAATGCCATGAAAGGCTGCTGAGAAGATCTCAAAACCTGACAGCGGTTGTGTTTTCCTCTGCATGACGGCAGCAGCTTGCAGCCGCGGTGTTGAAGGCCAGAGGGAGGTTAAACAAGGCGCTTCGTTAAACAAGGCGCTTCGTTAAACAAGGCGCTTCGTTAAACAAGGCGCTTCGTTAAACAAGGCGCTTCGTTAAGCAAGGCGCTTCGTTAAACAAGGCGCTTCGTTAAGCAAGGCGCTTCGTTAAACAAGGCGCTTCGTTAAGCAGCGCCGCGCACAGCTAGCAAAGCAGCGAGACGCAGAGGCCTCCCGTCGAGAGGAACCTTCTCCAGAGCTGGTCGTTACCTTCCTGCTCCTAATCACCGAATAAAGACGAGAGGCGCAGGAGGCGGAGAAGGAGAGAGAATCTGGTTCGTTTCTTCTCTAAACATAATGAGACTCTTTTAAAGCAGTTTTTTTTTAAATAGGACATTCAACTGATGTGCAAATTTTAGCCTTCCTCAGGTGGTCCGCTGGCGCCCCCTAGTGGGCAGCAATGTAAATGTATTTTCCGTGAGTGCGACACTACAGCTAGCTTAGCAGAGGATTGTGTTCAAAACTAATGACGAATAAGTGAGTTAAAACAGCATCACACAAAAGAAAAACTTACTGGTGAAAAAAAACAACTCCAGCAAAACTTTTATGATCAGAGGAAGTCATATCTACTGTTGGCGGATAATTTTATAGAGGATTTTATTTATAGCTAAGCAACTCAAGTCTACACAGTAAAAATCCCAGTGTTGAATTAACACCCAAAAGTGTCTATACGTGTCCAAGTCAGCTGGTGTTAAAGTAACACTTTGAAAGTGTTAAAAGATTGACACCCATTTTTTGTTAAATTAACATTGGTCTATATACTGAAATGGGTTTAAGAAAAGTTAAACTTTCCATTTCTGTGTATTGTTTTGTTTACTTTTTTAACACCACATTATGTTTTGTGATCAACACTACACTGGTGTTACTTTTAATATGTTTTAACACCAACATCGTTGTAATGTTAATGTGACACTCTGTAGTGTTGAATTTAACACAGGTCTGCTGACTTGGACACATATAGACACTTGTGGGTGTTAATTCAACACCGGCATTTTTACTGTGTATTTTTCTTTTATTGTGCTTCTACATGTTATTAATTCACACAAATCTTGGTAAGAAAGAACGACTTATTTTTTTGATTTCCATGTGTTTTTGACATAACTGGAAAACTAAAGACTGCAAACTTTCAGAATCTGTAAATAACTTAAAATGTCCTGAGTCGACATGTTCACATTTACAAAACAGCGCATTAGGACGACCAAAGAAAATAACAAGAGAGTTAAGAGACTCATATTTTCAATTCAGTTCACATATATTAAGATGTGTTACTGCAGGATAATTTCAAGTGTTTGCTATAAAATGGTCTTCAGCATGACTTTTCATGCTGAAGACCATTTTATAGCAAACACTTGAACACTTGCTTTGTTTTTGACAGTTAAGAATCCAGGGATATTTTGCTGCATAAAACTGCTCAAAGCATGAAATATTTAAATGTGAACATCGTCTCACATTTCTGGAAAGTTCAGTACATTTGTTTGAAATGCTATTTTTCTAAAAGCTGATCAAAGCGCATGCTGTGAGCAGAAAAACAACCTGAAGATTCGCTTGCAGGGCAGGGAGAAAGCGCAGAGCTGCGGGTGGAGAAGCGAGCGGGTTTGAAGCCGTCGGGTCGGGAGCTCCGAGCGGCGCAGCAGGACGCAGAGCGTGCGTCTAATGTGAATCGCTCCTCGGCTGCTGGATGAACTCCAGCAGCTCAGGCCGAACGAAACGTCTCGAACAAACCGGAGATGCCCTGATTCAGGGTGACCCAGACCCAGATTCTCTTACCAGCGTTTCTACTAGTTAAATTTAGAAGCAGTAAAACCACCAGGGTTTAACTTTAGGACCTTCGTGAAAACAGCTGATTTACTTATTCAATAATTAAAGAAGGTTAAGTATTTTCAACTCTGTCTCAGATATGTGTAATATGTGACTTTACTTGATTAAAGGTTTATTATTATACGTTATGCTTCTATGAACAGGTTAGGATAGGTCAATACAAAACATCTTCATTACATTTTGTGCACAAAATCATTCTGAGACAATGAGATTTTAGTCTCCTCAGTTCTGCCTGTTGAGCTGTTTTTGGGTTTCTGTCTCTTTAAATCCAAAAAAAGCTGCTGCTGGCCACGCCCCCCTACACACAACTCAAAGTTTACATTCACACCTGAAAATGGCAGCAAACAGATGCACAATTACACAACCATACATCTTAGAAAAGCAGACGTGGAACCTCCGGCACAACCAACAAGAACACAGCAAGTCTTTTCTGGAATGTAAACACTTTTGTTTTTTTCCAGCAGCCATTGTGCAATGCATACAGCGGTAAAACCAGCTGACCAAACGCGATGGCGCTTTGGGTCAGCTGGAGGAACTTCAAGCATCTTATTAGTTTTTATGAATCAATAAATGCAAGATTCAAATATTGCAAAAAGAAACATAATTCTAAGTCAGAGCTACAAATCATGGGACAAGGATGCAAAAATGTTGATGGAGGAAGCAATTCATAAGTAAATTTACAAATTTAAGACATCTGTTTCAAGAAAGCATAAAAACTTAAGAACATTTAAGATTTTTAATCAGTAGATGTTACATTTTGGCGCCTTCCAGTAGCCCTGGTTCACAGAAAGCTTCAACATGAATAACAAAGAGGCAAAACTTTTCCAGGTTTTTTTTCTTTTCTTGTCATGAGGCAGATGAGGAGTCACTGGCGCCGAACTAGACTGTGTCGTCACGTCTCTGATCCACACAATAAAACCGGAGCCGTGCCGGTGCTGCCTAGGAGGGGCAGCGTGTGGGGCTTTAAATCGTGCAAAGGCACGTCTGCACACCAAAGGAAACGGCTGAAATCTCCCACCTGAGGCGAATGAAAACAATCAGGAGGCAGACTCAGGTGGGAGGGCAAACCTTTTATTCTGCACAGGAGAGGTGTCCAACCTTTCATCTGCAGCTCTTTCCCCAAAAAGCCACGGCTCAGATTGCAGTGCTGCTGCAGAAACAAATTGTCTGTTTTGTGTCGGGGGTTAAAACTCACTTCTCTTCTCACTGAAAGGAGCCAGTGACTTCTATCAAAGGAAGCACAGCAGAGCAGACAGAGCTATCGGAGCAGAGCGTCATCTGAGAAACCGTCTCTTTAAATCAAAGAGCAGCCAGATCTGTGCGGCTACTTCAGCAGATATCTGCAAACAGCAGATGTCTGAAACAGAAGCAGACATCGCAGTCACTTCAAATAAAGTGTTTCTGTTAAGATCCGAGGTTGTTTTTTGATTTGTGTTTTGTGCATTTCTGAGTTCTCCATTATTGTCGTTTTTAGTTCACTAGTTTAAGTTTATTTCTTGTGTGTATTCTGCACTGCAAAAAAAACATCTTACAAGGTATTTCTGTCCAGTTTCTAGTGCAAATATCTTACGTATATTTCTGAATTCGTACAAAACTAACTTAAAATGAACTTTTAAGCAAGATATGAAGTCAAAGTCCCAGATTATTTCACTTGTAACATGGGACAAATGGCTTGTATTAAGTGAAATTATCTACCAGTGCAACTAGGACTTTCAAAAATAAGTTTATGGGATTATTTTTGTCTTGGTGTACCAGGGTATTTGCACTACAAAGTAAACCAAAAATACTTGATTTGTGGACATTTTAAAATGAGACTAAACTTACTTAAAAGTAACTTTTCAGCATAATAAAGCTTGTATTAGTCTTATTGTTTTCGCTTATAACAAGACATTTTTCCCATCTTATAAACGGAAATAATCTGCCAGTAGATCTGGTACTTTAAAAAAGAAAAGAAAACCAGTCAAATATGAATCAATTTGTTAATTTTGTCACTTTAATATTCTCGTATTATCTATGCTAAGCTAAAGTTAGTTTTGATTTATTTGTTTCACAAGTTGCGTTTGATAATTGTGGACATTTTTGTTCCTTCGTTATGTTGTGTCTCCCTCATGTGGCAGATTTAGGTTACTGCACCTCTATTTAAGCAGACCAGTTCAGTTAACCTCAATCTATTATTTATCCTTTGACTTATTTTGCTCTGCTCTGTTACCTGGTTTTTGAATTATTATATTGAAATGTTTTCCCACTTTTGAACAGCTTTTGTGCTTGTTTAAATCTGGTCCTTTACTGAGATCCTTTGCTTTCAGGATGTGAAGTGACCAACCAAAATGAGTGTTTACCTGCATGGACACGGCATGAACCTGAACTGCAGCCGGTTGAGAAAACATCTGGGGGTCAGCGGCCCGTAAGGTGAATTCACCAGTCCTACACAAAGAGCAAAGGAAAAAGACATCATGAGCGACAAAAAGGCAGCCGATTCAAACCGATTGAAAAGGTGAAACTACTTTGATTGAGCAGCAGCCGTGCTCTTTTGACCAGGATGTGTCTGGAAATGAGTCAGCTGAGGCCAACGGTGTGAGCGATTAGACCTGATCACCTGAGAGCTGGAGAGGAAACGAGGACAGCGACCCGCCAAGGTTCACATCAGCAGTATGTCACCATCCTGCCTCCCTCATCATTAAAGGTTTATTAGAAACAACTCAGCCAGTCTGAGCACCGACTGGAGCGGGACAGACGTAAATCACCAGGAGGACGGTGTGTGACGCAATCGTTTTAATATTTAACAACAATTATTTGAATACATTCAGGTTCACTGGAACTATTGAAGATATTTTCATCTGATTGGTTCCGAGTGTAAATTCTCAGTCATTAACAATAAGATTTAGGGCTGTAGTGATACAATAATCTCACGATACGATACACAATATTCTGCCCACGATACGATATATATTGCGATATT